>VTPC01006763.1:17592-46295 GCA_011009095.1 Ignelater luminosus | reverse complement strand
AAGGTGAAACTCTTGTTGTAATGCTGCGATGTGGTGACATTTATTGGTTTTTTAATGAATTAGTGGTTATTCTTAAAATCCACTTGTTTTAACACTTAAAGAATATTTAATATTGTGGATATTCATTTGTTTTATTGACAATTAGTTGCTATAGATGATATCCACTTGTTCAATGATTATAAATATATTCAATATTCTGGATAACTATTCGTTTTTTGATAATTAAGTTGTTATTATTGATGCTTATTTGTTTGTTAACCTAGTTGTTAATTAAAGTAGTGTGACGTCACCTCTATTTAGTGAGGATTATTTAAAATTTAAAAGGTTCTTCTACTCGTGTTGAAAAGTGACCTTCCCTTTTTTATTCATTTTTGTGTTGTTTGTGTTTTTGCGATAAACATTTTGATTAAATAAAACTGTATATCATTTTTTTGTGTCTTATATTTTATTGATAAAAACCACGTCTGCTTGGGTTTTAAGACTTTGTCCCACTTAAAACAAAGCCTCTGGCGCTCAACATTGTATAATGGTATCGGATGATATTTATCGGTTTTAGATATTTCAGTTAGAATCATTTGGGCAGACCTGTGGTTTATCATTAATATATACATGTCCCTAATCTGCTATAAGATTATCTGACACCCACGATCCAAAATGAGATGAATCATCATTAGCCTGATTGTTTCTAATAAGCATTAAAGTTATTTGATGAGTAACCTTTTAATTAGAAATAACCATTTTAAATACTGTAACACACTATTTCTTCTGACGGTGTACACTCTGGTTGTGAGCCATAAACAGGTCGAGACAATTTCCCGTTGTGTTATACAGGACGTTGTGTGGACTTTATATTAGGATATTCAAATGTTTTATGCCGATTAAAGCCCTTGATGATTACTACACAAAAGTAGCAATCATCGATATGATTCGTGGGCTTCTTCCAGATCGTAGAGATACCGAAGTCTAACCCTGAGCGTTCCCCTTTCTTCCACAAGCGCAAAGACTCAATACAAGATTTGCAAACCTTATGAGTAACCCATGAGTTCTCTTGTTTTTCGATTTGTACACAAAAATAAGCAGCATAACATCCTTTACAAAGTCTGTGATATTTCGTCTCTGTTTTACTGCTGTATGCACACCACAAATGTAGCAAAATATATCAGGATGATATTTGCATCTTCTTCGTGATGAACTCATATTTCTATGAATAATTCTTATTATAAGAATCAATAAAATAAAATATAAACAAAGTGTTGATCATAACTTACCAAAAAGTACGTTAAATGTCCTTGAATCTTAATGAAAAACTAAATACTTTAGCTGTCACATGAGGTTAGGAGAATGAACGTCACATGAGCTGCCAGTAATGTACGAATGCGCGAAAATGCGCATTAAGCACGTTTTAACGCGTGAGCAGAGTTAAAATGTTAAATATTGCTTGAACTTGCAAACATATTCCATAACATAAAGACTGGAGCCAATCTGATACTTTCATGACTTTATTTGTAAATTCTTGTTCTTAGTTGTAAAAATTCGCAAAAATAGCAAGGAGGGCAAAACTTTTTTTTATTTTGTTAAGCTGTGTAATTTTATACCAAAATGAAACTCCTCCTTTTAACAAGACAGGGCAGATAAATACTTTTATAGGTTGTAACAAATATATAAAGTCTACATTTGTTTATTATTGTTTTATATCTTACATTTTTGATGCATATATAGGGTGTTTCAACAACCTGTAAATGGAGAATAACGTTACTGTTTGTAGAAATGCCAAAACACGATTATTTTTGCGCCCAAGGATTATTGTGAAGTATACAGAGTGTTCCATAATAGTTGATATAACCACGTATTGTTTTTCTTATTCCTGGTTGGTTCTGAATTACAATAATTTAACACTAAAGGTGGCTAAACCTAACCGTTTTAGCGTTCTTCAATTGTTTGTTTCAAAGTTTTTCCAAATTTCTAGACTGACTCAGGTATTAAATAATAACACATGTTTTTAGTGTCTCATTTTTACAATAGTAAACCATAATGTTTATTCTTTACAGTCCATATTCAAGTTTTGACAAAGAGGGTCTCATTATACAGGGTGATCGAAAAACGCAAATCGTTCCTTCCCCTGGTACACAAAATCTGTTTGAACACAGCAAAATCGGAACGTCAAAATTATATCTCTTTAGCTAGCTTTTTTATATAAAGTGTGTCCAAGAATTCACGCAAGATTTGAATTTTGGGCCATTTGTGCGTTAAAATGTTGCCAACAAAAAAACAGACAGTGTGACACCTGATAGTTCAGAGTTATTAAAAATGAAGCGCTACACAAAAGAACAACGCGTTTTCATTCTTCGAAAATGCGGCTGGTCAGGCAATAACAGTTAATGGTGCTCGCTATCGCGACATGATAATCCAGTTTTTTGTACCTAAATTGCATGATATGGATGTGGACGACATGTGGTTGCAATAAGACGATGCTACATGCCATACAGCCCGAGAAATAATTCAATTACTGCATGAGTCATTTCCTGGTCGTGTAATTTCCCGTTTTGGTGATCAGAATTGGCCGCCCAGATCATGCGATTTAACGCCGTTGCACTTTTTTCTTTGAGGTTTTTTGAAGTCTAAGGTTTATGCCAACAAACCCACAACCACCCACGCCTTAAAGGAGGAAATTGAGCGCTGTATCAACGAAATTCAGTCACATTTATGCAAAACGGTCATGGAAAATTTCGACAAAAGAGTTCGTATGTACTAGCAAAGCCGTGGAGGCCATTTATCCGATATGCTATTTCATACATAACCCTATACTGCATACTTTAGGAATCAATAAAAAATTTACAATTTTTAATGAAAACCTGTGTTTTCTATCAAAATTACTTCTTGCGTGAATTTTGGGACACCCGTTATAACATTTTGAACGTTCAAATAGAAGGACAAGTTAACTAGTAGGTGTGGGACAGCTGTAAATATATATCAAGTGTCAGTTGCAAAAATGGCGTCTACGGAATTGGAACGTCGAAAAGTAATTTTGCACAATTACATTAAAAATTCGAATTTATCCACGCGGGAGGGACAATCCCAGGAAAGTAGAAATGTCGCAGGCTTTTGTACAAAAGGTTAAAACACGAGCGGGTTTAAAAAGATTTAAGACACAAGTTGTTTCGGATAGGGATGCAAAACAGAATGCAACAGTGAAAACCTGCTCTGGAAAGCCGAACAGCCCTGAAATTTGGTCCATGGAACAATACTGGTCTATCGTGAAGGGAACATTAAGAAGAACAGGTGAAATGGCTCAAATTAGTGAACAGTTTCGATCTAACTGGACTTGGATGTAATTACAGGTCACTACAGAGCTTGTGCAAAAGCTTAGGAACCAGTTCGTTGCAATGTCCGATAGACGGGATGGCTTAAGATTTATCAAATTGTTAATATAAATAATAAATAATTTACAAAAATACAGTAGCGTTTATATAATCTACTCATTTAGCTGCTCCAAGTTTGTTGTGTTCGCCCTTTAGTTTACCTAATATTAATATTAATGAACACCTTTTTTTGTTTCAATATCTTACTATTGCTGTACATTCTTTTAATACAGTGAAAATACAAGCATGTCTTTAGGGAATCAAGAGTCTGCGATATAGTTTTGATAAAAAAGTAATTTCCGCATGTAAATATAGCCAATGGCTTCTTTCTAATTTACACACGGTGTAGCTAGAGTTCTTTTCTTAACGTTTTTCTTCTACTTCTGTATGATCAGTAGGCTTTTATACAAGGGTTTACTTTATATATAAATCCATAACAACACTGTTACGTAATAAAGTATACAGCGTTCACGATGTTTATGGGTCGTATATGGCTGTGGCAGAACAACAGTTTCAGTATTGTAAAAGCGCGCTGTTTGTCTATTAACTCGGCTTGTAAAATCTTATTGACGCTTAATGCACTTTAAGGTTATGATTTTATGACAGTTTGACCTTACGCTGTTGTCTTTTTTGTAACTCTGCAAATATGAGGAAAACTTGATTTCTTTTTAACAAAACAAAACTAATCGGTACTAAACGTTTATGCAAAATCGCGCCAATTTTCAAAAACAAAAAAGAAAACACTTCCAACCTAACAAAATGAAATCGTGGCCTATTACGACCCATAAGCATCGCGAACAGGTATGAAAAGTGGAAATATAACTGAAAAATGCAAAGTGAATTTAAACTTTAAAGTCAGACTTCCTTATCCCACTTTGATATTGCTCCTCTTAGTATCTTTTGGGAATTTTCGATTAGCTTCTACGACTTGACGCCATAAGATAATCGATACATGCCTTCCTGATGTTAATTAATTCTAACCCGAATTACAACTTTGTAAAACCGACATCAACGTTTTAACTCTTCCCACGGTTATGTAGTAGATTAGTTGGCATAATATTTGGTTTTCTTGTTTCCATTAAACAGTTTAATCTTTATCCAAATCAAATATAATTTATCCCTCATTTATAAATTTTTATAATACTGTTAAGTGAAGACATTGGAATACTTGAAAATATATAAAGAGCTTTAAATTATTTTAGTTTAATATAATTTTATCAAGAAAATAGTTAAATATACATAATTTAGATGTATGCACTGGATCTCATCTTTAAATAACGGAAGCAAAACAGAAAAACAAGAATTAGGTAAGGATTAAGGAATTACCGTAACGTGATTGAGAAACATAACACGAACTCTTGGATGTAAGTAATCGAAAATAAACACGGAAGTTTGTTGAAAACACCATAGAAGTTGATTAAGCGGATCTTTCCGTGAGTCCCATATTCATAAGCAGCAAAAGTTCAAAACAACGCTTAACCAGAAATACCAAATCTGATTTTTGTATTCAAATAAAAAATAAATAAAAATAAAAATGCCACTATTCTAGTACATTTTCTCTTTTTTTCTAATTTAACTTATTCTTAGAAATGTTTAGGTATTCTCTCTTACTGTTGCTTAAGAAAAACACTGGAGATAATGCTGACGATTACTGAAAACAACAGATACAAAGTTACAAACTTAAATAAAAAGACGGCAAGAAAAACGAGAATTAGTAAGCAAGTTAAGAGTTAGGAACTCGTAATTTTAAGGAAAAGTAGGCCAGGATTTAGAACTGTACCAACTTTCCTTCGGGGAATTATTATTTGCTAGTGTTGATGTTTATGTTTGTGTTACTTGATTTTTAAATTAGCTTTATTTGCTTACAAGTAATAAATAAACAACTTTTATCGCTACAAATTAAATTTCATAAAATAGAAGCTTTTACTGGAGACAAATTACAAATCCGTTTAAAGTTTCTCGTCGAAACTCTCAGAATTTCAAACAGATTTTAACTTTGCTCTTTCAAAAGAAAATGTTCTGGAAAAACACATCGTCTTTTATCGCTCTATTTATCATAGAAAGCCGTGAAACTCATTAATTATGTAGCAACGTTCGCATCGCAGGGTTATAAAAAGGAATCTCGCTGTGCATCCACAAACAATCTTTGTTTCACGTACGTAGTAGTCTCATCACCAGTTTAACAATTTACATTTTAAAAGTTGCACAATTTAATGATTAATTTTTTTATATATTTATGCGAACAAACTAGAAGATTCGATTTTCTTAAGAACAGCTTTTATTTTTCATAGTTTGTAGAAAACACCTACTCACCACAGTGGAACAAAAACAAAAAAAATCAGTATCATGAGAATTATGAAAGATGGTTAGTAAGTAACAAGCAGATTAGACAACCTCAAACATCATAGGATCAATACGACACGCTTTTGCCAACGTATTTATTCGAACAAATATCAATTCACTTGAATCATCCAGACTAATGCCTTTTATATATTAATAAACAGTAAATAAATATTCATTTTTACTTAATTATTTTAATGAATTTTACTATTTATTTTGATAACAATTTTGTTTTTTTTATTCCCTTTACGTCCAGTTTTAGTAATTTAGTAATCTCATAAACATCCAAATTATATGCTTATTCAACTTTAATTAGGCTTTTTACGAAAGAGCTAAAACCGTTCGTGAGATTTTTATGGGAAAATGTTTCCACAGCCCTCCTGTATAGTATTATAAAAAGGTCCTGCCTCAATCTGCGCCTTTTAGTTATTTTAATGAATTTTTTTCAGAACAACGTTTAACAAAAACAGAAACATTTTCAGAAAGTGAATTTCCACAAAAGTGTTCAAGTTTTTAATTTAACTGAGAGTTTGTCTGGATTTAATAACTGTTCAAAACAAGTTTATATAAATTTGAAAAAGTAAGTTTCTGTGCTTATAACTGAACTGAAAATGACAAAAAATCATAGAACTCGTAATTGGTTTTTTAATTCAAAATCAAGAGTGGCTCGGTTTACTATACACAGTGAATTTCAATCAAATCTAGGACATTCAAAATTCCACAATATAAATGTGGCTTTATAGAGTTTTATGTAGCAAGGGCCCAGGCCCGCCTCTAGCCGCCTGAACGCCCGTGTGCAAAACCGACTACGCCGCCCCCAGCCCCACCCCCTGACCCTGACTGGGCTTGTACAAAGGACTTTTAGTTTTGTTACGTATGAGTGTGCGGAAAAAGTAAAGAAATACTTTACAAAGTCAAACCATTTATTATCATTACATGTTTATGATGTAGAATTTTCAAAAATCAATGTCAATGTCAAACGCCCAGCTCTCACTAATTTATTGTATCAAATGTGGGTTCTTTGTAATTGTACCTACTTTTGTTAAGGTGAAGCTGTAGACGTTTCGCATCTTAATTCCGATAGATGAGATAATTGACAAAGCCAGTTGATGTGAGACAAGGTACCGGCATCAAACAAAACACCATCGCAAATTGGGCTCATTTACGATTTTCTCTCCGCTAAAGGAACTGTTATTCCACGTTAAATTTGACAAGTTTAAACGGCAGTTTATAAGTTTTTCGAGCAATGATTTTTTAAGATATTCGAAGCAACTTAACACCCAAACAATGCATCGAATGGCTTAATGCGGTTTTTGGTGAGAAAGCTCCATTAAATAGAACTGCTTATAATTGGTTTGCTGAGTTCCAGCGTGGGCGTTCTTTTCTCAGTAATGAATTGGCATATGACATAGCATGAAATAGGGGGCACCTCAGGCATTGACGTGAAAGCAATACACACGATTTTACATGATCATTTAAACGTGTAAATGCCGAAGAAATTCAACCGAGATCATCAAATTTAGTGTACGACATTGTTGCTGGTGACAAAAGTTGGATCTACTCATACGAGTCGGAAGTTAAACAACAATCCACTGTTTGGATGTTTCGAGATGAATCAAAACCCACAAAAGTTGTTTGTTCACGCAGTATTGCAAAGCAAATGATCGCTTGTTTCTTACGTATTTCTGGACATGTGACAACCATAGCTTTAGAGGATCGAAGAACTGTGAACGCTGATTGGAACACAACAATTTGTTTGCCGGAAGTCATCGGCAAAATCGGTAAAAACAATCCACAGCGGCGCATCCTTCTCCACCATGACAATGCAAGTGCCCACACAGTTTCCCAAACTGTCGACTTTTAGCCAGTGAAAAAGTGAAATTGATGTCGCATTGTCCATATTCACCTGATCTAGCATCAAATGACTTCTTTCTCTTTCCGACAATCAAAAACAAGATGCGTGGTGAGTGTTATTCTTTAGTTGAAGCAGCCGTTGAGGCATTTAGGCAACTGGTTTCTGAGGTATGTCAGATTGGAAAAAAATGCTTCGAAAATTGATTCGAGCTTAAGCAAAAGGGTATTGATGCTAAGGGCGAATATTTTGAATGACAATCAAGTCATTCACTAAATTGTATCTGTGCACTGATTAATGAAAGTGTATGAACATGAGGAGATCGTTGTATTTACCGCCCCCCTGAACGTGCCGCCCGTGTGCGGTGCACACCCTGCACACCCGCTTACGATGGGCCTGCAAGGGCCTTATAGAGATGATAATGGTCCAAAAGTGACGTTATCATCTAGTAACTCTTGTGTTGCATACGTGACTGTAAAGTAGTTTAGGAGTAGCATTTAACGATACTTGACGGTAGCGCATGTAATACATTAACAGCAATAAATGCGACCGCAAAATGTTACAATTATGGCGCTAAACCAACTGAGATGAATAAGTCCCAACCACCAAATAAAGAAAGTTTTTTCTCTGGTTTATTATCTCTTTATTATTCAGGCTTCATCTATAAAATTTGATATTCAATTTTATCGTCAAAACGTGCTCCATTTTTTGGGTTTGGATTTGTTTATGAACCTTTAGTATATTTTTATATCATTATCAATACGAACAATTTTTGTTTACATTCAAGTGCTGTCTCCAAAAAGAAATGCTTGTCGTGTGTCTGGGTGGAGGCCGCTTCATATTAGGAAAACAACGTCTAGTACCTTTCCATTTTTAATTGACCGTCTGTGCTTTATTTGTTTAATATAGTGTACAACCAGTTTCCTAATTCTTTCGAATTGTTTTATGCGTCGAGTGTTTTTTCAGAAAGTTCTAGTCTGGTTTTGGTTGGCCACGCACAGGCCGTGAGGCCTGGTGCCGGCCCTGGCTTGCCTGTCAATACCAACTAATCCGACGTAAATTCTCCCCTTTGAGTTTTTTGGCCGGATCAGTGCCAGAGTTCACGTGTGGTGGAATTTTTCCGACATACATCTTTATTTCGTTTTGTTAGTATCAAAAGGATACTTAATGGCCGCTTCGGTGGGATAATGGCTGCTTTAGCGGGACGCATGGTTGGCAGCAAGTCGGGCAGAAATTCGTCGTTTACGGAGAACTTTCCGTTGGAATAAAGAACTCCGTTTTTCGTTTCGATGGAACTGTTTCGTTCCTGTTACCTTCTTCATGTAAATGGTACACTCTCACCTGTGTTAAAATTAAAGTTACGTGGAGTGCAAAAAGCTCATTAAAGTGCCTTAAACCTTTTGTAATTTTATCAACGTCAAGCATGGACCTCTCGCAATTTTATTATCTGTCTTGTTGGAAGTTTACTAGAAATTCGAGGATGAATTGTTTTAGAGTAAGAAATGTTGTAATTATAATAATGTTTTGTATGTACTCTTGTAATCGTTTATGTACGTCAATTAATTTAGCATTTATTTAAGTTAGGGCCTCATTATAAACATTTTCCGGAAAAGATCTGGGTTTTTTTATTAAGACTATTTAGAAATTAATTTCTAATAATTTAATGTTGTTTGGTTAAAGATAATTTGATGATTCTCTTTTGTTTAAATTAATATAATTACAGTTTTAGATTATATTCAATTTTGTGTGATTAACTATTATTTATTGTTCACTTTGTTTTATTTTACGATATTAGAAATTGAATAGCAAATCCTTCAGATTCGGTCATGTATAATTACGTCATCTTTTTGTGTAAAGTCTTAAGTGTTGTTTCCTTTTTTATATTTGCAAGAGATGTCATTTCAATATTTCATATTGAACTCATTTTAAAGTTATCAATAAATTTTATGTATGTTGCCAAGTTTTGATTTCTTTTTATTTACAAGGGCATTGTTTTCTTTAACATTCAGGTAATGTATTGTTATGACTTATAAAGTGTTCCAGTTTTCTAATTTCGAATAACAAAGAGTTACTAAATTTTGATGATAATAATTCAAAAGTTTTATAAAGCCTTTATTTTAGTTATAAAAGCGAGAGAGAGCTGCTGGAGTTTACTGTATATTATGACATTATTTTATGTTTTTTTTTTATGTTGTTTATGGAGCTGATGTAAGCTCTTTCGGGTAAGTTGAGAGTGTATTTTAACATCGAGATACAATTTTAGGTTTGCATATACAGGATGTTCGTGGAGTGGACCCCTATACAGTGTGTCCAGTTTAAAATTACCTGCATGGGGATATTGGAAACGGTAATAGATACAAGGTTGGTTAAATGGGGAAAAAGTTTTGTATTTATATGCCAATAATTAATCCATGGTTGCATTGACAATTATCTGCCCCGTTTCAAAGGTGAAAACCACAAAAAATGCATTTTTTAAAATCTTGATTTATTTATTTGTTATTACAGATAAATAAACAATATTTTCAGAAATGAAATAGCGGCTTATGAGGATTTCAAAAACGACTTCAAAAAAACTTTTGTTTTTCTTGTGGGCGCCATATTGGATTTTTACATTTTTGAAATCGCCATAAAAAGAGCTTTTCAACCATGTACAATATGACTATGTTTAAAAAAGAAAAATTACAAGAAAATACAAAATTAAGATTTAACCATAGTAGGCCTTGAAGTTTCCAAATAATAATTTGCAAACAAATAAGTGAAGATTCTAATTAATTTAATTCTAATTAATATTAATGTAGATGTTCAAATAAACCTCCATTCTACCGTATGCACCTTCTACACCGACTCAAAACTGCTTCACAGGGCTGTCTTAGCATCAACGGAGTAATTCTGTTTACTGCTTCAATGACCGCTTGTTGTAAGGCATCCACTGTTTCGTATTGTCGTGAATAAACTTGAGTTTTTAGATAACCCCATACAAAAAAATTAAGAGGTGTAATATCTGGCGACCTTGCAGGCCATCTTATTAGTCCCCGATTTCCAATTTAATGGTCAGAATATTCATTATTTAAAAAATCAGTAATTATTTGAGCATTGTGTGCAGGTGCCCCATCTTGCTGAAAAAACATGTTTTAAAAGATTGCAAAGGGAAGCTCCATGAGACGATCTGCTACATTTGTTTGTAAAAGGTCAAAGCATCTTTCAGAATTAAGGTTTTCATTGAAGAAACAATGTGACTACCAATTATACCTATCCAGACATTAAATCCCCATCTAATCTGCTGTCTCACTCCGCCAACCAATTGTGAATTTGCATCTGACAAAAAAACGCTATTTTTTCGATTAAATAAACCGCAATTAGTAAATCGACTTTCGTCTGACCATAAAACTTTCATAGAAAAGTTTGGGATCAGATTTTAACTTCTTATGTACCACTGACAAAATTCTGGGTATCTATTCCAATCTATTTCTGCAGCCGTTTTCTTGTTCATCCGACAGAGAATAAAACATTTCAACATGTCATATTTTTCACGATTCGAAAAACGATCCATTTAACACGATATTTGTCCACACAAGAATTGTACATAGACACAACGAAACTGACAATAACAATTATTTAATTGGTACAAACTGCAATTGTTTTATAAAAATATCAGAAAAATGAAGCCCACTTTAATTAGAATTTTCACTCATTTGTTGGCAAATTATTATTTAGAAACTTCAAGGTCTACTACGGTTAAGTCTTAATTTTATAATTTCTTGTAATTTTTCTTCTTTAAACATAGTCATATTGTACATGGTTGAAAAACTCTTTTTATGGCGATTTCAAAAATGTAAAAATCCAATTTAGCACCCATAAGATAAACAAAGGTTGGTTACGAATACGTGAAATCTAGAAGGCCTAGCATTTTTTTAAAGTCGTTTTTGAAAACCTCACTAGCCGCTATTTCGTATCTAAAAATATTATTCATTTATCTGTAATAACAAATAAATAAATCAGCATCTTAGTAAATGAACGTTTTTGGTTTTCACCCTGTACCTTTGAAACGGGGCAGATAATTGTCAATGTAACCATGGATTATTCATTGGCATATAAATACAAAACTTTTTCTCCATTTAACCAACCTTGTATCTACTACCGTTTCCAATATCCTCATGTAGGTCATTTTAAACTGGACACACTGTATACAGGGTGTTTGTCGATGTGGGGACAGGTCGACGAATTACATCGCTTAGTGTTACTGTTTCCTGACGTCCTTCTGGTATTTTTTCTACGCTTCTTAGTCAAAATTTAAGCTTTAGGTTCAGGTAAGAACATCAATACCTGGGTTATTCACTATCTTTAAAACCCCCGTCCCCCCATCTTCGACTTTGAGCTATGGGATCGAAAATTTTCCGATTTCTGGCTTATACGAGAATTAGGCCTGTTTTTCAGCTTTTTTTCGTTACAATTAGTTCTGAAATAAACGCGGCATTAATGTCAACCCTAACAAAAACTTTTCTTTAAGATTAAGGAGAACTGCTAGTGGTAGTTAATTGACCATGAAAAGTCCAATTAATAAAATCGAAGTAATGGAGTCTTTTTAATTGTCCTATGGGCAATCTGAAGAAGCTGTAGAGGCTATGCATTATTATATTATACTATATTCTGTCGGAACAGGTTGAATCGCACTCAAAAGTCTTCAAGACTTAATGCTTGTAGTGACCTCATGATCAATATGTTACTTAGATCCGACCATGTCATCGACATAATACGTACAACCGTTTAAAAACTTTTTTTGTAAGTTTCTTGCAGAATCGACACCAATCATATTTTATTAGTTCAACACTATTAGTCATCCCAATTTATTTCTGATTCCAGTCTTAGCTCTGATAATAAAACTGTTAAGGCAATAAGTTGCAGGTTAATATAAAATGATGGTCATATCAGATTGTGGCAGACTCGTATTGGCATGTCTTAAATATACGGGTTATTCAAGTTCAAGGCTCGGAATCTGTAAGGGATACATAATCGTTCAAATTGGGGCAAAGGCCCAAAAACCAGATTCTTCATTTTGCATTTTTTTTCTAAACAAAAAAGTGTGCCATGTTATTGCAAATTAGATTTTTATTCGAGAATCTCAGTAGAGTTTTTAAATAGCTCTTAGAATAGACAATTATATAAGCTAAAGTTGTTTTTAGAAAAAGATTTTTCGTCAAATATTTCAAAGGCAAAATTTTTTTTTACGTGTGAATTTATAATAAGAATGTGGCTGTAATGATCACGAAAACTGATATTGCTGCCATCAATACTTAGGCAGGTACAGCATAATGATAGCCAATTTGACTTATCCTATACTTAATAAAACGGGTTATATAACATAAATAAAGACTACATTTTTCAAGTTTTTTTGTAGCAAGCAGTAACCGTGTGGTTTTAAATATTGTCATGTAATTTGAATACCATAAATAATGACCCGTCTATCAACCGTAGATGCAATTTTCATAAAGAAGTATAATAATTTGTTACTGAGTTTCCCTCATTTTTTCATACCTTCTTCGTATTTATTATCTTTCTAATGTTCGTTCATCTCCATTAAAATTTAGTTTTGACTGATATAAATGTGCTCGAATTCAATTTCCATTATAAATAGAATTACTTTTACTTTGGAGATTTCCATAAATAGAATAGTCTTTGTTCTTGAAAGAGCGTTTTTACGTCATATATGAACAAGAATCTTTTTCCTTTAAAATGAAAAGCAACACTCAAATAAAATCTTTCTTTCTACGTTTAGTGACCTTTATAATTCTTAGATATATCTGCTTTGGTAGCTTTTCCGGATGTCAGTTTGCGCCGTAGTCAACACTTTATAAGAAAAGTTAAACTTATCAAGTAATAAATTTCCGTAACAAAAATAGACTCAACTAAACTTAATGTGGTTGGAGTACCTTTTAATATATTTGTATTTGAAACCGAAATTAATTAAATCGTCTTTTGTTTCTAATCAATAATCCTTTTCTGAATCTCGTGGGCGAATTCATCGAAGAGGAAACGATCAAGTTAAGGAATTTAACCAATGCATATCAAACTCCCCAATAAATAATCTAGTACATTACTAGTTACATTCCAGTGTATGTATGTACTATAAACCCAGATTCGAGCCAAAATTCGATTTAGTGCATCCTCTCTTAATCCATTTATCCTAGTAACCTACGCAAGATGTTGAAAAAACTTTGTTCGATCTTGTATGCTGTACCTTTTTTCAAATTTCTCTGTGGCGGGACAGCGCACTTGTATCGAAAATAACTATACCCTATTAACTACTTATATGTTATATTAGACTTTAGTAGTATACGCAGATATTTGATGAAAATAAAATTTAACAGTAAATCATTGACATATTGAATTAATAATACAATTTATTGATAGTTTCATTAATTCAGTTTTTATTTTCAGTTACGTAATACGTCTAACAGTCTACTTCGTGTACGCGCTATGGCAAAAAACACCTCCAGAAATGTTATGGTGCGTCCAGCAGTTTGCGATGCTTCTCTTTTACACAAACTTCAGCATAAACTTTTTATTGTATGCTATGTGTGGTATAACATTTCGAAGATGTTTGTGGCAACTAATACGAAACAAATTGAAAAAACTGACAAGAAGGCCTTGCCAAGAATCGTAAGTATTACTTTCAATATTTGAATGGTGGATTATCATAGTAAGTACTTGCTCTAAATTCAATTTAATCATCCATTTTCTTATTAACCCAATTAAGTAAAAATGGATATGTCATCTGTCTCAGTACATTGGATGATTGATTGAAAACCAACATTAGAAAACTTTAAAGAAAGTATGGTTGGTCACCCGTCCAATATTGACACGGCGGGTATTTTCTAATTTCCTAATTCTAATTCATTTCTACCTACCCAGTAAAGCTAGGGGTAGTTAAAAATGTAGACGCTGCAACTATATGTTGTTACAAAAAAAATGTACTGTACTTGTCAATCATGTGAAAGTACACTCGCTTGCAAAATGTGTGAATGTTTAGTTTGCTATCAATTTTGTTGGTTGATTTGCAAACCATCCCCATCTAAATAATAAGATGTTTCAATCAAATCCACGCTTTTTTATTTCAAACAAGTGTATTAGTTATATTTTTCTACTTTTTCTGAGATAGCCAAGTTTTTTCAATTCTGGTCACGCTATACTGTTTACTCATACCGTTCGCATGGAAGTAGCACGCTACTACATTTTCGACATCAAAACATGTGCCAGTCGTTCTAAAAGTTTGTACATAAAAATCATGTGTTGAGCTTATATCTTCATTTGGCTGTTATAAATAATCTCTGTTTAATACTCTACCAACTTGTGAAAGATGTAAAACCTCGTTTTTGTAAACATCTTTAAAAGTCTTGGTTGGACGCACGTCGAGAATAGCTATTACCAAAATGAAGACTCAAAAGTCTGGATCTATGCAGCCCAATTTCTTGGCAATATATATTTTTGACGCACAACCAACAGTTTTGGAGACATATACAAAAACAACTAACTTTTGATACCTTCCACAAGCCGTAGAATGCTAAATGTACAAGAATATGAAGAGAGCTTCTTACACATTTTTCCCAATACCAAAATAAAGATACCGTATACAAAGAATTATCTGCTAGCAAGCGACTGAGTTATCTGGACTGGCTTTTAATTGCCATAACTGTTTCACTTTGAACAAACTGTACTGTTTGGGATTTTTGTTGTCACTTGCAACAATTGTATACGTGTATTTTACGTGTCTGAAACGTCACTCGTAATCTTTTAAGATTCGAATGTGTTTATAATTAAATCTTCACACATCCTTGTATGCACATAACATAATGTAGATGTAAATATACAGTCTGATTAGTTGAAAAGGCTGAAAACTTTATTTTATTTATGGAAATACGTACAGCTCGAGACCTCAATGGTACAAACTATATAACGCCGATAACTTCATAGTGGTGGAGACTAAATGAATATTTTTTTTAATGGAACCCGTAATGGATTTGCTTTTATTGTAGAGCTATGAAGCTTTAAAGTAAAAAGACAGATATATCTACGTTTAGACCATAACTACTCGTCATTGTTATGACCCCGATTGAAAGATTTTCTATTAGAAAAAAAACTGTATACTCTGTCCACTGAATAATTAGTCTTTTTCAAATTGTAGTAACTTAACCTAACAGCGAAAAATACATCAACATTAGGCGAGAAAGACATAGCTTGTAAGATTTTTTATGGTGGTATTTCCGATACATGTCGATCAGGTTTTCGATGGTTTTCACTAAATGTCAGAGCAAAACTATAATTTGAAAGGAATCCTAATCCTAAATTGTACTGAATTTTTATAAGATTTATACAGTGTGTCCACATAAGAGATACGAAGTCGGTTAAATTAGAAAAGATTTGGCTATTTTAGAGATCAGTTTACTTATGCTTTTGTTTTTCAAAAAAGTTTACGGCTTACTAGATATTTGCTAAAAACGAAATTATTTTTCTTAAAGTGAAATCTCTCAGGAACGAGCAAAGATAGAAAAGAAAAGCAAAAAGGGTGTTTTAGAGAATTTACTTCGAAACACAAAAAATTATTTTCACAATTGTCTTTTGTTTCACTTCGGCGATGAAACGTAAATCCAAATTATTTCTAATAGAACGCCTACTTGATTTCCATATTACTGAACTGCACGCCTTAAATGCTTTTCAGTGATACATGGTTTGACATAGCTATTCTTTTGTTTTACCGAGTTATGAAGTGAAAATCATTTTTCATCATAGTGTCACAAAGTCGTAGAGTTTTATCAAAAAAATTCATTTGTTATGCAAAAATTGCTGAAACAAAATAAATACGCTTTTATGGGGCATTAGCTGCTTATTTGATGCTATCTGTGAATGCTCAGTAATGTATCTTAAAAGCGTCTTTTGCATTGTTTTAGCAATTGTTACATAACGAACGTAATTTATCTGACAAAAATCAATAATTTTCATATGTTTAAAGCCATGGCACACTAAGCGGGGAAATGCTATTCATTTAAAAAAAAATAAGATAATTTCGTTTTTAACAAATATCTAGTAAGCCGTGAACGTTTTTGAAAAAACAAAATCATAAGTAAACTGATCTCTAAAATAGCCAAAGCTTTCTAAGTTAATCGACTTCGTATTACTTACAATTTCCGAGATCCCAATAGTGAGCATCAAAATGTGGACACACTATATACGGGATGGCCCAAGAGTCTGGAAACGGTTAAATATCTTAAGAAATACACTTAGATTGAAAAGTTACGAAATACATGTTCTTTTATTTCTAAAGAACTATTTAAACATGACACGTAAAGAAAGTTGCAACTTTCTGATAAGTTTCTTTTTTGAATTCTACATCGAATCCTTATTCAAACATCAAAAAACAGTTAGTTATGCAACAAGTGAGTAAAGTGTATCTTTTTTTACGAGAAGGAAAGTTTGCCGCACAACTTTACTCACGAATTGCATACAAAACGTTTTTTACGTCGGTAATAAAAATCAAGAACCTACCTACTTCAAAACAGCTTTTTATTTGAAAACACTGATATTAAATGTACAATTAGTGTGTATCATAGCAACAGCAACTTTCTATGTTTTGTGTTTAAATATTTTGCGTTAAAAAATGACACGTTACGATACTTTTTTTCACTCAAATGCGTGAAAAAATGAACCGCTATAGCACTTTTTTCGCGCTTCTAGCGCAATATCTGACTGAAATCATCGATAATGGTGCGCATGGCACCGGCTTTAGAGGTCGTTCGACCTCTCTTAAGTCCGTTGGAATTGGTCGTCCAGAGCGCAGCGTCCGTTATTGGTGAAAGTTGGAAGTTGGAAGTGGAATCTTCGTTGTTTATCGTTGGGCAAGGCAGTAAAGTAGGCTTGGGAGACGATGTTGATGATGGCGTCGCGGCGGTTCTTGATTTGGTGGATTGTTGATCTTGGAGCTGGCTTTCAGGTGAAGTTCTTGGAGTTGGTGAAGTTGACACGGCAGTAAGGCATTGGATAATTAATTATGGAAGTGGGTTATTAGGATAATTGAAGGAATTTTAAATTGAGAATAATTAAATAATTGCGGGATGAGATTGGATGTAATGAGTTAGGATTGGTAAGGTAAGGTGGTGGGTGGGGCAACGGTTTTTTTCAGAAACACAACCCCCCGCAGTTCGCGCTGCGAGAGGATTTGGCGGGAAAGGATGGCGGGAAATGGATGGCGGGAATGGAAGGGGGTTATCCACGGGTGACGGACGGAAGTAGAATTTCGGCAGCTGATGAGTGGTTGCATCCGAGGAGCTTAGGGCTCGAATGACAACAGTGGCGGTGGATATGGTGGGGCCTGCTCCCCCCAGAGCAAGCTTGGCGGACGAGGCTGAGAAAATTGGAGCTCTAGCGGGCCTATCACCCCGGACCTAAGGTGCAGGACACCGATAGATGGAGTTGGCTACTCTACCCGCCCTCCCGTTCGGGTGTCGAGTAGCTGTTGGAGTTAGCTGCCTATTTTTCAACTTCGGTGCATCACCCGCAGACGGAGACCGAATCGACTGCCTCGCTACGCACTCGAGGCCGGACTGCGCCTAGCGCAATGAAACAAACGCATCCTTTATAAACAAAAATTAATGCAAAATGTTGCGCTTTTTTTAATGAACGTAAAAAAACATTTTTTATTTCTCCCAATCCCCGTGTAAGGGTATCGGGGATGGGGGTGGTATTTCATGTCCATAAACAATTTTCAATAGAGAATCAAAAAAAGGTATTTCGTATCTTTTTAATCTGAAGTTTATTTCTCGGGATATTTAACGGTTTCTAGACTTTTGGGCCACTCGGTATACAATACTATTTACAAACTTAATTCTTCGGGGAGCATTTTTGCACACAACAAATATTTTTATTTTCTATTTATTATTGTTTATAATAATCATAGCTAACTTTTTGTTTTTTAATTTCAATAATATTTCACAAATATAACCTTTCAACGCGTTTTTTTAGTGCGATATTAGGATACTACTTTTTACGTGTAGTAGTAACTTTTATGTCACTAATTATTCAGTGGACAGGCTATAGATATACGAACCATTTACATAAAACACCCTATATAATGAAAAATGCATGCATGCATTTGCCTAACACAACAGAATCGGCTATTAACCAGAAATTTACCCAATTTTTCTGGTATCATTTAATTTCTTTGCACCCTGTATGTTCTCCTATGACAATTAGTGTCAGCATTATTGTGTTATTTCTATTTCTTTTTTCTTTTACATAAAAAGATTAAGTTCATCAATAGTCTCATGTGTCTAATAATCAGTCATTTCAGATTATATTCATCAAAAAAGGCAATCCCTTAATGAAATTTCATTTGCAGAGCGATCAAAGAATAATACATCCACAGCAGGGGTTTCGGAAATATACGGGCATTTTCATTTAATTTTTTGTATCTTTTACCGCAATTCTATGAGGTTGAATTAAAACGTTAGCACATTCAATGTAAAGATCAGTAAGAATAATCACACGACAGGAAAAATGAAACCATCGCTACTATACGTTCATCGTTGATTAACGTTAACCAGCGGATTATTTTTATAGATATAAATTATAATATTGTCACAATTATATCTACGGCAATTAACCTCTGATTAAGGTTAATCAGGGATAGAAATGCCGGCCCTAAATCTTCTTATTTAATTGGTTAGAAAGCCGTATCTCATAAATTTCATTAAAAATGGATCGTGCTCGAGAATCTATGATATGAAAATTTAATTAAAAAGTTGAAAGTCGTTAAAATATTTTATGCAGCGGTGTTAAACAATAATAGAATTTACGGGTTCAACTTTTTACGTTTGCTGAATAATAAAAATTAACAAACTCTCTAGACAGTAATATTACACGCGTGATTTCCATTCTCTTATGCTATAAAACGGAATACATTTATTTTCCATCAAAACAAACAAAATTTGCATTAATATTACAACTTGACTTACGAATTTGACTATAACTCTTGCTGAGATTCAAATGAATTCACCATAAACAAAATTACATCCAAAATCCCTAGCTGGTGAAAGCTGTTTAGGATTAATGGATTTTCTTTGCTCACAGTAATCGCGAGTAATTATGAATTTATGACTATTTATTGATTACTTACTCTTATAGTTACTGTAATAATTTGAAACTACCTGTAAAACTTGAATTCTCATTTTTTTCTTTCTTTAATTATACAGAGTGTTCAGGATTCGAGCTTCGCCATTGGGATCTCGAAAATGGTAAGAAGTTCAAAATTAATAAACTTTAACAGACAAATTATTTATTACCAGTTCTCTTTTTCAGTATCAAAGCAGTCTGGAGATCTGTTTATTTTAGTGTAGCATTTTCAGACTACTTGATCGCAGTTTTTGTATATACATATTAGAATATTAAACGCAATAAACAGTGCGCATTCGTAAACAAATTGTATTGTAATTATTATTGATATAAAGCCTAGATGCATGCTTTACCGTGAAAACAAAGGTTGTTTCATAAGTTTAGTCATATGGTCTTTTAATAACTTGTTTTCTCTTATCAAGATTAAAATGACGTAGTACATTTAGCACAAGCCGCAGATTGCAAAAAAGATAGAGGTAAAGAGCTCACTCCATATTGTTACAAATAACTTTTCAAATTCAATTTCTACCAAGAAGTTATTATCAAATGACGTAACAAATGGAAGCAAGCTAACTCAGCTTATATGGGGTGTTACTTAATGTTATGTACTTATTTTAATGGATAATTCTTGGGCCAATTCTAAGTCGAAAAGTGCATATAAATGTATGTCCTAAAATGCTTGGTTTTCGATATGCAGGGTATTAAAGTTTTTATTGTTTTTCGGTTTTTACCAAAAATTTGGAAAACCGTTTGAGACATTACACTAAACTGTAGTACACATTGTTATGGTATAAAAACACACTTTTTGACATAATATCAAGTAACACCATATATAATGAACATACAAAATTTATTTCCCAATAAAATTTTCCCTTCGACAGTTTTTTGTTTGGCAGGGCAAATAAAAAATTAGCAACTATACGATAACCTTATAAAATCAATAGCAAAAATAAACAAATAAAATACTAGTCATGGAAATGATAGCAAAAAGTCATAAAAAATTTAAGTTATTTCAAAATTGAATGTAAACAAGAAAGCAGAATAAATACCACAATTCAAACACGTGATGTTTGCAAACATAGATATAAAAAATTAAATTATTGAAAAATCCTACTTCAGCAAATCATATAAAGGAAAAGTTGAGCCTAAGATTAAAGTTTTGAAATTCAAAAAAAAATTAAATAATAAAAAGTTCAAATTTAGGAAAAGAATTTTACAAAACAAAATTTATTTTCAATTGAACAGAGCCAATACAAGCTATCAAATCAAAATATAAATATCTAAATGTAGTATTACAAACAAATCATAGACACTTACGGAGAAGCTTATTTAAGTATGGTACATATTATGATCTCATCTATTTACAAATAGAAATAGATTTATGTATTATGAATTTCATAAATCAACAGATCTGTTTGTTGTTATAAAACACAGGCATATATCATAAATTTAGATTAAAATCTTGTGTTCATTTAATATGGTATGATAAAAAAGTTAAATTTAGAAAACAAAACGATTACTAAAGGCGGAGCTAGATAAAAAAACTTTTAAACCAACAAAAAAATTTAATCATAGCTAAAAGATCTAAAGTCCGAAATTCAATACCTATTAAGTTGCTTTTGTTCCTAGAATTTTCGCTATTGATTTATAAGATTTCAAAAATATATACAGGGTGACTCAACGAAAACAAAGCAGAGCGAATAGCTCCCACAAAAATAATTTTTCGAAAAAAACTCAAAAACACGTCGATTTGTATTGGGAGGGCGACATTGTTTGACGTACAATTCGAATACTAAACTTCAACCCCTAGGGGGAGCGTCAACCCATCAGAAATTTCAAATAAGAAGGACGTTCAAGTGTCAGATCATTAGAAAGGCCTTTCAGTTCTCCACATTTCCTCGTTTGAATTCTTAAATCTGGTAGATTTGCTTGAAAGATAGGTGTGTAATATAAAACATAGAAGGCTTCATGATCTTTAAATTTTTTATTTTTACATTTGGCAATTGTTCTCATTTAATTTGACAATCTTGTATCCACTCTACATAAGACTGTCATGTTTTCAAATTAAAGTCACATTTTCTAAATGAGGATAATTAGTCAAGTAATTAAATAATCACCTACAAATACTAGCAGACCAAAACAAGTACTAGTTAATCCACAAAGAAAGCAAACTAAATCACAAAGATTCCACAGGAAATTCCTAAATTGAGTAAACAGCAGTAACTAACGTTAGAATATAATTAGTCTGAAACTTCTAAAGAAACCAATAACTTCAGATTAATACATAATTAATAGAAAACTATGGAACGGCATCCTGTCCGTTACAACAGTGATTTCAAGAACAAGGAGACCTTTGCGAACTACCCAGAATACAAACGTAAGATAAATTGAAAAAATCTACAATAGAGTTGATTACTCTTCGAAAAACCTAGATACGTAGATTTTGGAGTCGATGCCAAGAAGGCTTTTAGTCCAGACGACAATTGAATATTGTCAATTCTTTTGAGAACGGTCTTGATCAGTATGATCGTTTTCCATGTATGCAGGTGGATATATGCAGATATGGTTTTGATTTTTTTCTGTTGAACGCTGCTGTGACCAACTGTAATAATTGCTGTTCACCTTCAAAATTTTGGTTAAGCACATGATTCTTGACATAGTGCCAGAGGAAAGAAATCTAACGGTGTTAGATCAGGTGATCGTGCAGGCCAGGCTGCTGCAGAATGCATTAATTTATAGCATAAGAAATCAAAATAATAATATTATGTTTACATCATTAGAATCGTGACAACAAAAGCTATCCAAAACAATTTTCAATTGTTTTTCCGCCTATTTAAATAATGAGGTTGATGATGGTTACTCGAAACCGAAACGTTGTAGAGAAATTTCGTTGGCGTATATTAATAGAGAACAAAAAGTGGCAATGGAAAAGTGGTTTTAGTTTTCTGATATCTCTTCAAATAAATAAAAGAAAAAATAACGAAAATCGAAAAATCTACTTTTTTTTAAATATCTCTGAAACTATCCAAGATATCTAGATTTTGCAAACGCCAATAAAAAGGTTCTATAAATAGCCAACTTTCATCCCATTTAACCGATGCTGTATCTCTTGCCGTTTCCAAGATCCCTATGCTGTGCATCCTTATCCTGAACACACTGTATATCACAGCCACTACAAAAGTTGCATATTATGTTATCAATAGTAAAAATGCGTTATTAGAGGAAACTATAGAAAACTCGTACTAATGTGGCAGGCCAAGCTAGAATGGCGTTACATCTACCCACTTTTCTAATATACTACAACTAACGTAAGTATCAGTATACTCCCGAAAGACTCTTTAAAGAAGACGCTGTTATGAACTTATTAATCCTGTATTATTGCTGAATTCATCAGATACTGACGTAGTCAGCATCAAACCAATCTTACAGATAAACCCAGAATTCTTTCCGCATTTTTCCAAGCTGTAATTAAAAAATAAACAATGTAGAACTGTTAATAAGTTAACGAATTTCAAAAACAAGATTATATAAGATTCTGAAAAAGACTACCCAAAATTTATGCCTAGTACAACATGGAAAGCAAGATTATAAGTAGAAGAAAGGAAATATTTTTGTTTTCCATATCGTTTGTTAATTAAGTTATTACCGTATTTAAGATTACATTGAAATTTTGCTTCTTCAGCAGACAATATAACTTAGTCGAATTGCGTCAAGTCCAGAATTTTAGTTTTTATTCCGAGTTATACGAACTCCATCATAACCTAAACTACGCACTTGATGAAGTTCGTGCCTTAAACACTTTGAGGGAGAATTGTTTGCAGATCTGTGCTTATGAACGAAAACACGTAGTAAATTATTACATGTCTACAACTTATCCCTTTTACCTTGAAAATACAGCGCGTACAGAGAAAAAAGCAAATGCATTTTTGATATGTACGTCTTTTTACAACGCGGCGTTGTTGATACATTTTATATTTAGGTTATACCATACATAGGCATTACGAACAGAAAGCACGATATTTTGTTAATGAATTTAGTATTCCAAATATTATGATATCAAAAACTGCTTTTGCGTGCGTAAATGGTTTTTATTAATAACAGTGTTCCAACAAGCAAATAAACCAGGCGTATTAATTTCAATAACCAAATACGTACTCCGACATAACATGTCTGTTTATGAATGTGTTTAACAACAAGGTCGAAAGCAGCTAGGTAATTTAAGATTACTACATGCTTGGAAACCGTACACGAGCTGTTTTATTATGAACATTAAGTTATATTCGTTTATAAAAACAACACGTTCTTTATTTATAATATCCACAAGACCATAAAACTGGAACCTTTTTGTCTGTTTCTACACTGCTTATTTACGGATTATAATCCGAAAAATATAAGTGACCCCGCTGACCATAAGGACCTGCACCTAGAACGAGAGGAATAGTAAAGCTAATGCTAGTTATTTTAGTGTTTCCATGGCTTGTAAGTGTAAGGATTTATGACGGAATTTCACTTACATCAGAAAGAAAAGTTGACAAAGTGTAAAAATAACTATACGGTGTCCCAGAAGACCCGGAACATACAGGCTTCCTCTTTTTGCTATAATGTGCTTATCATTTTTGTATGCTGGCTAGCGCTGAACTAGATCTAGCCAGTCTACAAAGATGATAACTGTACCTACTGTACTATGTGTTCCGCGTGTCTTCGAAAATCCTATATTACCACACTATATTCTGAATGCCCGTGAACATGCGAGGAACAAAAGCTATCAGCGAGAGAATACGATCATTTGAATTATAGGTTGGGAGTACAGGCAACTCACCAATATCAAGTCTGCGATGCGATTAGAATTTTATTATCACAAATGACAAATAACAATGATTTATCGTTTTCTTTAAAAAAACCAGGAGAAAACAAAAGCCGGCATGAATTGCAGTCTTGTTACGTGGCATAGTAAATAACAAACACACGAGTAGCGAAAAGTCAATCAACCAAGTTTTATAATATTACAGTTCATAAGCGCATTATATTCAAAAGGTTTATGTAAACATACAGTGAGCAGCAAAAGTACGGAGCAAATTCATTAAATTCAAAATAAGCTATTTTTTGCAAAAATCCTCAGACAGCTCGATTTTATTTTATAAAAATACACATTTTCATGTCAGTGTCAATTCCCGATCGTCATTTGTTTTCCAGTGACGAAGTCATCATGAATTTTTTAAATGGTACACCCTGTATATTTTCACTAATTCAGATAGAGGATTTTCTTCGGATTGCAGTGATGTAGTGTTTAACCTACCCACTATATTTTTTTAAGAAAAGAAAATGTCTTAAACTAATCAGTTGCTGACTGAATTTTGAAGATGTGGGAATTTAACGGATACCTTGAATTCGAGTAGAACTCTCCCAAGGTTTTGTACTATCACGGCAAAAAAACCGGGGCGCACTTGTCTAGCGATACGTCGGTTCTAACATAATTTCTCTCCTTTGCATCAGGTTTTAAGGTGGATTGTCAGTTGAATAAATAAAGTACTTATCTTAATCCCTTGTAGTACCTCGTAACTACCAGCAACAAAAGGCAACATTTTGTGAGTAAAGCATTTACCTAGTCGATTTAACTTGAAAAATGGTTTTTATTAGATTGTAAATATTTTAGGTGTTAGATTTATATAATCATAAACCATTTCGAGTTTTTTTAATGTTAGTAAAACGTTGTTTTATAAAAGCAAATATCCTACATTATGATAAACAAAATATCAGACAAACAATTACTAACTAGTATCTTGTAGCAAAAAAGGAGGTCGTTTTCATTATTATTACATTTAAAAATATTCTAGAAAAAGGGAGTTTATTTATTTCCAAATTACAAGATTCTTTTTAAACATTGAAAATAGCAAAATCACTCTCTTTTCTAAGAATTTACTGTATTGAAGTTATTTATGGCTTTACTGTTCAACCGAAACTTATTCTTTGTTCAGGTAAATGCAGAACATAATACTTTTTTAAAATGAAAGACAGATTTACAAAGAGTAATTTTAAATCCTGTACGGTGCCCCGGTTTTTTATGCCGTGATAGTACCTCTTGGGACGTCCCTAATAGTTTACGTAATGAATCGACATCAATTTAAGATAGTAATGATTCAAAACCAGCATCTTATTCTTTTATAGGTGCGGGAAATTACCAGAACAAGATCTAACAAATACAAGACAATTTCAGCAGGAGACTATAGAAAGATTATAGACTATAGAAAGATTCAAATAGGTTTTAATACCAGGTAATAAATTGACTAGAAATTTCAATCTTACCTTACAGCTTTCAAGGGAGGAAACTACCACAAACTTGTACAACAAAAACTACCAACAAATTAGTGGTCAAAAATAGTCATCCTATAGCGGGGTCGCCAGTAGAATGAATGTCAAATTGAATCAAACGCAATACGATGACAGAAAATACAGCTTGCGCGGGAATTTGAACGCGCAGGATCGACTTAGACTGCAAAACTCATTTAAAAATATAATCAGTGATTTTCTATTCTTTTTATCCGTTTGATAAAAATGGAGTTTTTACAACAAGAAATATCTGATAAACTTGCTAAAGTATATTGATTTCAAAATAGATCATCAGAGGGAATTGCTGAAATTCTGGGATGATCTAAGCATATAAAAAAGATAGTTTAAATGGAAAAGCCTGAGAATTGACAATATTAAATTTAATTAAATGATTGTACGGACTAAATTTCAAATCTGACCATAATTTGAGAAGATTTACTAAACAAAAGTAAAATCATTAGGTACCGAGATTACAATGGCGTTTCTCGTATCAAACTAATTTAATTGCATTTTGGTGGGAAAATTCAAACATAACCTATTGATTGTGAAATTGATTAAGTGGATAGAATTATAAAGCGATTATTGCAAGGACTTCTAAGAATCAGTTTTAAGGATTCTCCTTTCTAGCTATGGACAACTAAATCGTAAGAAAAACGGAATGTTACACCAGAGCAAAACAATGGAGATGACTTCAATTCTCAATTAAATGTTTTCACTAAGTAGGCTAATAATTACAGGATTTAACTACGTGTGCTCTCTCAAGATTGTTGTTGAAGTCACTTGGTGAGGTTTTATAACTGTGTCGGTTTTATTTTACAAAACCATCTAAGAAAGTTAACATGTTACGTTGAATATATTGAATGCGCTTAATTAGGGTTAAATTACATTTGAGGAAAACAACCTTTGTGCTTTAATCGCTTCAAATTCAATAAGCAAAATTATTGTCTCAAACATAGTTCTATAACATTATGTTCAAAAGTCTTTTGAATCAAGCGACCTATTAAACAAAATCTGCAATGAATTCATCCAGATATTTGAAATGTCATATTTGTCCACATACTACAGTACTTTGAAAATCTGTTTTTGAAGATTACGTATAATAATAGAATCTAAAGCAATACTTTTCTTTTTGTTTCAGAAGTAGTTAGTTTCCACGTAATTAAAAACATCATTTTTGTTCCTCGTCTCGCTTGTCTAGTGCATGTAAAATCGACATATCTATGATGTGGTGACGAGTGGTAAGAAATATTCATTACTTCTAACTAATTCATTCAGGTTATTTGATCTTTTCTGTATTTATTTTGTTACTTCTAAGCTTATTACATGATTTTGTGCGTAGTATCGATTATGCGGGATGTTTCCGAATAAAAAAGTTTTGCAAATATGTGTTTCTGCTAATGCACCGATTTCGAACTACAGGGTGTTCAAAATGATATTATTATTCTCTCCATAAATTTAAATCTCTAATTGACTACATCAGTTATAAGAAACTGTTAAACACTCCGTAGATCTCCGCCACTGAGAAAGTATCAACTAGAATAATTGGTAACATGCAGGGGGATGCAATTACGTGCAAAATAGTGGGGGACAACAACTGACAGGAAGACCAGTAGCGAAACGCTTTATGGTGTGGAACTAAACGAGCTGTAGCGGGGAATTTAAATTTCTATATATATATTATTATTAATTGTAGGTTAGGTGTAAGGAAATATTTGAAAGTTATAAAATTGCAAGTAAATTATCATAAAACAAAAGGAATTGCAGAAATTCCTTTGTAATTTGATGTTTTATATGGAATTTTACGGCTTCCAAATATTTCCTGCAACAAAAGAAAACTAAAAATAATGTTATAACATTATATTTTGATCAAATGAATTTAACAGTATTAGCATAGTTTATAAATAAAAAATAATAACAATATTATGTGCATCTCTATCACGATAGATTTACAAGATATACGCTTAACAGATCGCCATAACTTTAAATTCCTATAATCCAATTGTTTAAATTTTCTCAGTTTCAGATTAAGGAAGTTAAAGTTAAAGGATAGCTTATATCTAATGACATTGTTTTTTATTTTACTATACTACTTGCAAGTAAGATAGGTACAAAACTGAAAAAATACAAGCAAACGTAGCAATCCAAAATGTAAAACAATGTTTATCTTTCATATTGCAGACAGAGTCATTTTTCTTAAGACGGTAGTGAATCCATTACTTAGTCTTAGGATTTTTCATTACTTTAACATACTAACCACTTTCTATCTCCACAAAGTCAGACAGCCATATTTATATTTTAAGTAGAAACGCTTAAACCTATTCTTTTGGGTGTTCATCATGAAAAAGTTTTTAACAAAAATATAAACTCATATTGATAAAAACCAAATTAAGACAAGTTACAAGAAGGTGCCAAGGTTTTTAGGTACCTTTACAAAATAAACAATCCTATTTACCTTTTCTATAAACATTCGAGCAAAACATATCACACAGCAATATTTAAAATGATATTTTGATTACAATTATTTGTGTGTCCACATTTCGATGCTCACTATTGGGATCTCGGAAATTATAAAAGATACGAAGTCGGTTGAATTAGAAAAGATTTGGCTATTTTGGAGATCAGTTTACTTATGCTTTTGTTTTTTCAAAAAAGTTCACGGCTTACTA
>VTPC01006763.1:0-17492 GCA_011009095.1 Ignelater luminosus | reverse complement strand
GGGTGTTCAAAATGATATTATTATTCTCTCCATAAATTTAAATCTCTGATTGACTGCATCAGTTATAAGAAACTGTAAAACACTCCGTAGATCTCCGCCACTGAGAAAATATCAACTAGAATAATTGGTAATATGCAGGGGGATGCAATTACGTGCAAAATAGTAGGGGACAACAACTGACAGGAAGACTAGTAGCGAAACGCTTTATGGTGTGGAACTAAACGAGCTGTAGCGGGGAATTTAAATTCCTATTTATATATATATATATATATATATATATATATATTATTATTAAACATTAACAAAGAATTCCTCAAAAGTATAAAAGATTTTTATTTAAGCGCAGTCTTAGTGATATTTTCAAGTCTTTTACATTGTTTATCATTTTAATTGACGCAGGAAGTTTGTTAATTCAACCTGTGAATGCAAAGAAACCAAAAGTAATACAAATTTTGACAATCAGCAATTTAATATCTCTTGTAATTAATGCTATGCACTGCGAATATTTGGCAAATGTAGAAAATGTAGATAAACGTGGAACCTAGAAAAGAGAATCAGTTATTCTGATGCATAGTAGAGTTTTCTACATATAAATACCTAACTGCAATACAGGCAAGTTTTGGAACTAGGAAGAATTTGTAACATAAAATTTATTATTTGTTCTGTGAGCACGGAACTTGAACCTAAAATGAAAATTCATTATTTAATTTTCAAACAGAAAATAGTTTTTATACATACCTGGCTGGTAATAGATGTAATGTAACACATTAAAGATCAATGACAACTCGTGGAAGGCAAAAGAATTTATAACCTAAAAAAGATATATTGGATTTAATATAGGTACTGGTACAAGACATGAATCAGCAATTAGAAGAAATGGTCGTTCATGCACATGCAACACACTTTCAGTTTCCTACAATAGTTCAGCAAAATTTATTTTAGACTGCGATTCAACAACATTCCGATTCTAATTCAGAACAATGTAACTTAACAATCTGAATCATTAAGCAGCTTCACCTACCAAATCCTACTGTGTTTCTACATATAGATTTCATTATGAGCACTGATAATCTATCAAGATTTATTAAAATCATAATGAAAATTGTTTTTAAGACATCTCTCTAAGCAAACATTAATAACATTTTTATTATTAGTAACACATAAAATATAATCTTTCTATTATAAACCTACCTGTTTATTCTCTGTTGCTGAATTATTATAGACAGAAAAAATTAACTGCAGATCTTCTCTTTTCTTCTTCAATCTTTGAAGTTGAACAAACCTGAACTTCCATATTGTTATTTATATTATGTTTATATTTACGTAAACGTCAAACACGTCGCAGATGCAAATTGCGCATATTTTAATAACGTTTTTAAATCCCGCCTAGATCACATGATCAATTAGTTCCACACCATAAAGTACAGCGTTGTTATCGGCTGTTGGTATCTTTGTCTCTCTCTCTTGTCCCCGTTTCTCCCTATCTTATTTCGTCCCCCTGGTAACATGCTTTCTTCCGTTTTGTCTCCGGAATCTGCTGTCACTATTTGTCAGTTGGTTTCAGGAACACACGGTGTATTAAAACATAAAAATAAAACAACCCCGTATACAGTGTGTCCACATTTCGATGCTCACTATTGGGATCTCGGAAATTATAAAAGATGCGAAGTCGGTTGAATTCGAAAAGATTTGGCTATTTTGGAGATCAGTTTAATTATGCTTTTGTTTTTTCAAAAAAGTTCACGGCTTACTAGATATTTGCTAAAAACAAAATTATCTTATTTTTTTTTTAAATAAAAAGCATTTCCACTTAGTGAGCCATGGCTTTAAACATGAAAATCATTGATTTTTGTCAGATAAATTACATTTGTTACATAACAATTGCTAAAACAAAACAAAAGATACTTTTAAGATAATTTACTGAGCATTCACACATAGCATCAAATAAGCAGCTAATGCCACATAAAAATGTATTTATTTTGTTTTAGCAATTTTTGCATTACAAATGAATTTCTTTGATAATACTCCACGACTTTGTGTGTTAGATGTCATAGCACACTATGATGAAAAATGATTTTCACTTCATAACTCGATAAAACAAAAGAATAGCTATGTCAAACCATGTATCACTGAAAAGCATTTAAGGCGTGCAGTTCACTAATATGGAAATCAAGTAGGCGTTCCATTAGAAATAATTTGGATTTACGTTTCATCGCCGAAGTGAAACAAAAGACAATTGTGAAAATAATTTTTTGTGTTTCGGAGTAAATTCTCTAAAACACCCTATTTGCTTTTCTTTTCTATCTTTGCTAGTTCCTGAGAGATTTCACTTTAAGAAAAATAAGATAATTTCGTTTTTAGCAAATATCTAGTAAGCCGTAAACTTCTTTGAACAAACAAAAGCATAAGTAAACTGATCTCCAAAATAGCCAAATCTTTTCTAATTTAACCGACTTCGTATCTCTTCAATTTCCGAGATCCCAATAGTGAGCATCGAAATGTGGACACACTGTATACGGAACGTTTTTCAAGAATCACTTATGCAACTAAAATTAAATGAAAATCGTTGCGAGACTTGTGCCGCGCTTGTTTTGTGATAACAGTAGCGTTCCGAGACAACATTGAAATTGTTTAAAAACATTACTTTGATGTGGCTTATACAAATCTTACAAAACAACCCAACCATATTTTATATATAATGATAATGAAAACACCCACGACCAACGTGTGGGCACATTATGTTTACAATGAATGTATCTATTAAATAATTTGAACTTGAAAGTTATTCCTTTGATTTGTAAACAGTCTAAATATACCAAATATATTTAGAAAGGTATTTGTTACATCGTGGGCAGAAAAGTCTTTCATGAAGTTCTTCCCGGATATTAGTTTATTATTTAAGTAGGAACTTCTACTGCATGCTGGTTAACATGCGTCTATGAATGAAAGAAAACTAACATAATGTTATTAAATATAAAATTGAAATATTAATGTACTTAATTACGTACTTACGTTTTCGTAAAAGATGATTTGACTTTAGCTCCTTAAGTGTAGTGTTAGTTCCTTACCGGCAGAAAAATGTTAATCTTAAAAAGTGCCATAGAAATTCTGTGACATTGACCGTTACTGAGGCAAGCAACGTAATGCAGATTGTTTAATCTACTTTACCGGCTACTATTTCATAATGCAAAATTTTAAATTTTTGAAAAATATAAATTTCAACAAAGAATAATTTAGACAATTCTTGAATCATACCAAAAACTACTTTATATTGGCACTTTAAAATATTTGATAACAGTTTAATAATTTCTAATTCATTGCCTTTAAAATAAGAAAGAAAGTAAACAATTGACTATCAAATATCAAGAAACAAGAACGGAAGTAATGTGCTTGCAAAGAACTTTGTAAAATTCTTCAGAAAGGAAACAAGTAAGAGTAGGAATGTTCTAGTGTAAAAATCTTATGGTCTTAAGTCAAGTTACTATGTAGTATAACATATCATTATACCACTCAACATCAGTTGCAAATTAAAAGAAAATGTACATAGTGCCAAGATAATCTGAGATCAAATGATCAGCCTATATGACTATTTTATTGAGAACCCTTTCTCTAAAATCAACATTACCGCTAATTTATTACATTTGAAGTTTAGTACAGTTGTACATATTAGCATTGCTTTAATTCTATACGGAGTGTTAGCCAAATAGTGTCAAAAACTCTAAGAGGGTGTAGTACTAAGGAGATTTTCTACATGCCTCCTATTTGTAGCTGTCTACTGTTCTACGTAGTGTTGCATTTGATATCTTCATCAGTAACATCTACTCTAAAGAAGATTGTTACTCCACTCAAAAATTAAAAAAATGTTCCAATTTTCAGAATTAACAGTTGATTTGACAAGTTATTTTTGCATTTTTCCGTAGAATGCATCATTTTCTAGTAAAATTAAATTTTTCAGAATCTCCTAAACTCAACGGCCTACAGTAAGTTTTCAAAAACAGGATCAAATTATTCGCATCGCACTCCTTTACAGAAATTATGCCTCTTTACTACACAAGCTTTTTTCCTATAGAGCGTCGTTTTCGAGATACAGAATGTTTTTACTTAAAAACAAGAAATTCCGACACCCTGTATCTTTCTCGTTTGACCAATAAAATATGCAGTAGAATCTTAGAATTATTTTAAACTAGTTAAGAAAATGAATTTACTACACTTTTTGTTATAAAAAAACAAGACCAAGAAGAGGTAAAATAAAATTATCTTTAAAAATGTCTACACTATTCAAAAGATTGATGTATATCACTATAGCGAAGAACTGTACTTGAATAAAAAAAAAGGAAAAGAACAAAAAATAATTAATAAACTAATTGTCAAAAGCGTGCCACTGACAATCCGAAAAAATGTATTCCAGTTCATGAAATATGTCTAGATTCTTTTTTGGCTAAAAATCTGTCAATAGCTTGACTCCTCAACAGTGTTACAATTTTCAGTGCAGATTCTTCTACAAGACATCATGTACTTCTAAATTAATTTAATCTTTCTAAATTGGTTTTTGCAATAAAAATTAAATAATGTTTAATTTGTTTGTTAGTCTTCGTCCTCCAGCTCTTAGGCACTCTCCAACATTGTAACGGATTTTAAGCATTCTATAAGGGTCGTTGCTTCCTGAACAGTGGTTCTCAAGAAAAGCATAATAAATGTTTATAATAATGCTTGCAAATTCAAATATAAAAAGGAACACGACTTACCACCTTCCTTCCAAAAACGCTCACCAAGACAAAGTGAACTGCTTCTGCTAAAAGGTTATTTTACCCTGTAGAAATAATCAAAACTTTCCCTTTCTGTGAAATGTATTTGTAATTAAATTACCATTGTCCCTTGTAGGAACTAGTAAATGGGCGACACTCATAATTCTATTGTAAGGTGTTCAGTGTTTGAAACTCATTAGTTAGAATACTTATAGGCATAAGTGAAACGGATACCTTTCCTATTAATTAATGCTAAAGTTGACTACATATAGTTAGTTCAAAATTGAGTTTTTCTAAGTTAAACAAGTTTATATTATAAGGCAGCGTGTCAGTAAATCTACGTTACTACTTTAATTAACAGTGTCGTACCTTAGCAATATATTTAATACCAGCATACATGTCTCTAGCTTTCTTGTTTAGTTGATTATCTACCTATTAGCTATTGTAGTAAGTTTTCCTAACCAAGATCCGCATTTCTTGCGATTATTATTAAATATAGGAGAATAACCTTCACAATACAAATCAATTGATACCAAATGCAATTATTAGCTTTTTAAAATAATGGAATAACAAGAAGTCACTTCCTCTAATCAACTATGAATTAAGAGAGGCCAGTCTCTGAAACATATAAATTCATAGTTGGCTAGATAACGAGACTTCATGTTCCCATTAAAAATCATGCATTTAATCATATACAGGGTGGTGACTTCTGCAGGTGTATATAGGAAATTCAATGTTAAGTTTTACTTATTATTATATTCTCTTTCCAGTTGATTTCACCGCAATTATGTAAATACAGAAAATTCTCACAATTAAAAACTGCACAGGGCAGCACTAATTTAATCTACGTTATTATTAACGAATTACATTTTATTACTTATTAATTTTTAATCAAATCTAAGGTGGGATAATGTAGTCAGAGTTAGACCTTAAATCCTGGCAAATATCCATTAATTACTTTTATTTTCTTTCAAATTTTTATTTTGCCCTTTTTTTAATAATAATTAACTACAATAACAAAAATAATTTTTTAAAAGCATTATAATGTCATTTTAATGCAACTACTGTTCACTCATTGGCATCCATGTACTAATTATCTTGGTCACTAGATCATTTCTATTTGCAAGTCACTGTCGTGCATTGTGCTCTGCTTTTATATTACTTTCCATCCACACTTAACACAGGTCACACTCCCTGATGCCATCATACCAATGTACTTCTGTTGTTAATGGCGCTAACTTATTTTTTTTATGAGGGTTACACTATATTCTGCTTTGTTAAGCACACTTTTACTCCACTAAGTCGAAAGGTTGCTTGCGCTTGATACTTTGCGGTGGTAAATCATCTTGAATCCTCCTCTCTTCGATGTTGCTATGTGAGGCTAGTCGACCTGCATGCTGTGTAGCCACTATCTTGATTACCTCCGAGACCACTAGTACTTGGAAATCTCTATGTAGGTCATTGTTTCTTACACAGAAAAGGGCAACAACTATGCATGTAAGCACCTTATTCTGAAATATTTGAAGACGGCTTATATTGGTGTTGGCAGCACAACCCCGTACATCCATGTGTGATTGTATAGCATTACCTTGTTTTGTATGGATAGGGGGAATTTGCGTCCATCAGCTAATATATTTTGCTGAGCTTAAATTTGAGTTCCTTTCCTTTCTTTTGATGTGCTCTTTCTATTTCAATTTTGCATCCAAGTTTATGCCAAGGTATTTGGTTCAATTGGTATGGGTGATAATTTTGTCATTAATTCTGATAGCGGTTATTTTTTCAATCTCTGTCTGTAAGTGAAGTTGACTAGAGAAGACTACATTTGTTGAATTCAATTCTTTAATCTTTAACCCATTTACAAACGGTATCCGTAACTTGTGGCAGTTTGTGGGAGCCTTCTGTTGAGTTTTTGCCTATTGCAAAATAGCAGTATTGTCTGCAAACGTAGCAGTCGTAATGTTCATTCGTAGAGTATCGGACCTAGTACTCTGCCTTGAGGCACACCAGTTTTTATTGGTTTGGTTTCAGGGTATTTATCCTCATATTTAACTTGGAATACTCTATCTTCTAGGTATGATTGCAAAAGCTTAGCATACTGCCTTGGCAACAGCATACTTAGTTTGCATATTAATCCTTGGTGCCATACGTTATCGAACGATTTATTTATTTAGCTACGTCTAGAAAAAGTACGGCACACGTATTCTTATCCTCGAAAGCTTGTTCTAATACTTTTAGCGTCCGATGTACTTGTTCTATTGTTGAGTGTCCCTGTCTGGTGATCTGAGATCAGTTTCTCTTTATCGATAATGCTCTTAAACTTTTTCAATAAAAGTTTCTCAAATAATTCAGAGATTATAGGCAGCAAGAAAATTGGCCTGAAAGATGTTAATTCGGTGGGTTCTTCACTAGGTTTCTGGATCATGATTATCCCGGCTATTTTCTATATGCTTGGTACGTGCCGAAGTCTGAGTGCTGCATTGATAAGGTATGCCAGTTTAACAATACTCTTCCGTGGCAGTTCTTTAAGGATTTGTCCTGTGATCAAGTCGAAGCCTGAAGCCGTTTTGATGTCTAGTAATACGTCTTTTGCATTAACAAAGTCAATCCCCTGCCGTTGATATTCTTCATTTGGCGCATTAGGTTGAAAGCTATTTTCAAGGGACCTCGCAAATGCATCTGCCTTTTGTTTGCATCGTTTCGCCCAGCTATTATCCAATTTGCTCAGTGGGCTTCAAAATGTAGCCGTACTTTCTGTCTTTCTGAAGATTTCAGAGAGAGCAATCTGAATATACTTCATATATCAATTGCAGTAAGTAGCCCTCTAAAGTTTCGTTTTTACTTAATATAATTTATATCTCTTTTCGGCTTTTGGGCCATTTTTGCCCTCCTTTTCTCGTCAACGAGTTCTTTGATCTCCAACGGGTAATTATTTCCTACTGTTCTTTTTTATTCTCTGGAGTATTATTTCAGAATGCTTGTCGAATAAGTTCAGTGAAACCTGTGGCTTCTGTTTCCAGTTCTTCTACTGTTTTGAGTGATGCGTTTAGTTGAGTGTTGATTTCAAGGTATTTTCCTAATCGATTTCAGTCTGTGCATCTATTGATTAGTGTGTTATTAGTCTATTTACTAGTGTTTCACTCATCGTCGCTATAACTACCGGGTGATCAGAAGTTAGGTCTGATCCTTCTTCTACCTTTAGGTATTTTTCTGCAGTCGTAGGTCTACTTGCGCTACATTCTTCAACTGCTTTGTGTAATTCTCGACCCTTAGATGGTAGTAATTCTTGAACGCCATCTCTGATTTTTGACATTATAATCGCCCCCCAAAATAAAGCGATGTCCAAGTTAGCAGAGCATTTGCATATACTGTGCTGTTTTTAGATTGTGTCTGGGTGGTATATATGCGGCTGCCATATTCACTTCTTGATTGGCCAGTATTGTTGATACGGCTGTAACTTGGAATTCTTTAGTTTGAATTTCTTCTTCTACGTGTACGTCTTCTACTGTTTTTATTATTACAATGCTCCCAACGTGTGCAGTCTCATCTGAGTGGGAGGTATGGTACGAGTTATAACCTTAAAAAGTCAAATTTCTTTGCTTTGTTAGATGTGTTTCAGTTAATAATAATAATACGTTAATTTTTTGCATAGCTAGAAAAGCCTGAATTTCTTGTCTGTAGTTAAGAACTCCATTGGCGTTCCAAGTTGCTATTGTTATATCAGCTTTAGCTATCATTACCTACTCAATAATAATAATAATAATTTACCTTTATCATAAAAAACTTTAATCTTACTTATAAAAAAACTTAAATGTAGTTTTGGAATAATTGTTATGGTTACATAAACAAATCAGCATACTTAGGAAAAACAAAAGTTTTATTGCGATTTATTGTTGATTATACAGGGTGTCCGTAAACTGCTTCAAATTTTCAAAAGCATCAAATTCTTTTACCAACTAATTATACCAGGTGTGCTGTACGATAACATGGGACCAAGCAGCGCCGCCAAGCTTATGTTTCTTCTTTTGTCTCGTGTGAAGAACTAACTACGTTAGAAAAATCGCGTTTAATATTACGTCACCACAATTGCTTTGGGACACTCTGTATATTATTGAATGTTTGATAGGAGTCAGAGACGAAGATTTGAGAAGGGGCAACAGGAATTTTTAGCCACTAAAAATAAAAAAACATTTTCTTGCTTCACAATCAATAACATGATATTGCTGACAGTAACAAATATGTAGAAACTTTCTTTCCTATATCTTACCTTGTTCTCGGGATATTAAAAACAAAACTTTTAAATTAAACTTTAACACACTGCATTTCGTAAATGGTGCGCCATAGGGAAAAAGGTTATATTAAAAAGTAGTTATAATTTTCATAAAGGAATCCACCTATACCAATTTTAAAACACTCCGTATGAAGACTGTTTGTTTTAAACCGCTACACTAAAGTCAAACAGTAAGAAATATGAAATCAACAAAAATCAAAGTTAATTGGAAAATTCTTCAATTTACACGTAAAGTTCAGCACTTCGTATAGTTTCCCCACGGTGCAGTATTTTCAAAGAAATTTGTTGAATAACCTTTCAAGGTATTTGATATGTGACTGACACTGTAATAATTATTAATTTCAAAGGAATCTCAAAAATAGGTTACATTATTGATTTTAGTATTTATTATATTATTCGGGAATTTAATGAAGAAAAAATTGAAAGAAAATACACCGTTCAATGTTATTTCTAATTTTAATGCTTGGTGTACAAGAGACAGAAACAAAACCTTTTCAATAATTTTATTTTATTTTTGATGTAAAGTAAAACCAAATTTGGGAAAAATTGCCCTAGTTTCATTGCAATGCTTTCTTTGACTTCAAAGACTTCAAAAAAGTTTTTTTTATCTCTTCTGCATACAAGAACTAGCAAGAGTAGTAATAAAATTTATTTTGTTTCAGGGCAATTCAACGGAAAATGAGAAACGGACCTTTTATATCTTCTATGTGATTTAAATGTAAAAATGTTTTATTAGATTTGTTATTCAGCTAGAATAAGAATAATAAATTGTCAGCTGTTTGTTACTAAAACATGTATAACAGTTAAATAAAATGGCTCTTTTAAGTATAGTTTATTTTTAAACATTTTTCTCGCCCAAGACAAGGCGTCCAAAAAAGTATTTTATTTGCAAGTAAAATGGTAGAAGAGCCAGACAATTTATCGCGTGTTTGTGTCAAATGATAGCGAAGACCCGGGCAGTAAATTGAAAAAAATATGGAGAAGGTGAGGTCAGAAAACAAGCAATAACGTCAGAATTTATGGTTTATAATTACGAATGCAAACAGACAAATGGTAAGAGGCTTTTAACTTAATTTGCTTCGAGCACACAAAGGCGAAACATTTAAAGAAAATTATCATCCTACCTTTGTCTTTCCAGATCCTGTTGGTCCGACTAACATTAATCCATGTCGTACGACCGTCGTCTCGTATAGCTGTATCACCTTTTTGACATAGTCTGTTAAAAAAATAAAATAAATAAAAGCTGTGTAACTCAGATCTATAAGTAACAAGGCATAAATTGCATATTTGTGAGAAATTCCAGTGAAAATGTTTGTTAGCTGAAGAAATGTTGGTTGTTTGCAGAATGTTTATTAACAAACTGCGTGAACTCTTCATCCGGATACATAGTTAAATATTTTGATAAAAACTTAACTTTCAATAATATTATGAGAAAATAATCTAAGCTTCTAACAATTAGTGTAGACTGGAAGTTTGGTTTTGTAATTACCTTAAGAATACTTGAGGAAAGAGGGATACTGCAATAATTTAGGATATTTAATGAATTTGGTCTTGAGTAATTGAATATTCTGTTAGAAAATTGCGTTTATTGCTTGCTACTGTATTTACGGACATTTCAGAATGTATCTTATAAAATATATGATGTTTGATGTTTGATTCTTTGTTACCTATTTAAATTTAAATAATATAGGATGTCCTTAAAATTATTAATAGTTATTGAGGATCACATATTTTGAATCATTTCTCAAAGTAATGGTAATGTGAACCGCAGAAAAACAACTTGAACAATTACTACAGGAAAGTACGATGTTCGTAAAGGTAAGTCAAAACGTTATCTTTTTTTTTCTGCAAACTAAGAATGTATACATTAGCTTTTAGTGGTAAATATTAAAATATATTGATTGGTTTCGGCAATACAGTAATGCTTAAACCATCCATCATACTAAAATTTACAATTATAAAAAAAAATACATCTCAATAAGAGAAAGAAGAAACTTACCATCTACGTCTTCCAAGCCATGCTTCACGCAAACTGTTCTGATAGATTCTTCTAAAACGCCATAATCTACAGGTTCCTCTACCATTCTGGGAAATAAATCCGATACAATTCCTGTTAACAAAAGCATACGTAAATTCGGCCTGAACAGAGTAAATCTTAAGAATGTGCTCAAACGTTAAGGGCGTATTCTAGGGGCTACAAGAATTAAACAAGTAAACTTCGAACTTGTTCAAAAAGATTTCACTTTATAAGATTCACCCAACGTGTTTTTACGTATAAATAACATCTTGGTATCTTAGTCAATTTTTACTTTAATATCTTAATATTTCAAGTTGTGCATAACATACAGGGTTTTCAGCGAAGAATGGAACAATGAAATATATCAGACATTCAAGAGCACATATTTAGGTGGTGCTATCCAACTTATAGTTTCTAAGCGGCAACACTTCACTTAAGTCGCATTAAATGAAAGCTCCCGCTCTTCTAACTATTTTATGGTATTATACCGAATGATCACAAGTGCAATATTTTTAGATAGAATATCTTGTATCAGTGATACCATGGAGGAAATAAATATGGGTAGAGGAACAACGTATGGGGATATGTGTAACTCGTAGGGTTGCGGGCCAAGTGCGTCGAGGGGAAAGAAGGGCAAGCATAGACGGTGCTGCCCTCTTCAACTTTTCATTATTGTGCCAGATTATTTCTAATTCAAAGAATTTATATCTTGGTATAATTGACAAACGTCTCAAACGATTACATTAAAATCTCTGTTATATTTTTTTCGGGGAAATTTCTGGCAATAAAAACTTATTCGTAAACAAATATGTAAACACATTGTAAAAAAAGGATTGAATTACATTTAGCCACCGCGGTGTTCTTTATTATTTGTAGAATAAACAACCCACAAGTTTTTGTTTTATTGCAGTATACAATTTAAATGGAGAATAGTTTAACAGAATTATACATTAAGGAGCGAGTTTTCATATTTATAATTCTAGAAGAGACGGATGCAAAATTGAATCTGATAACTTTTAACTTATAGGCATGTTCATATTGCTAATACTTTTATTTCATTTATGGCAATCATTATGTGATGTTGCAGTATAAAAGCCGTTTCAAGAAACAACGTATTTGCTATACGGACGCAAGCATTTTTTATTTTAAAGATATCAAATTGACGATAAATTATTAAAAGAAGCAAGATTTAAATTCACTAATGTATGATTGAGAGCGTTCTTATTTTAGTAAACAATACGTGTAATTTTAAAACGCAATGCCATTTAATTCCCATTCTCTGCTTTCTCTACATGTCTTGTCAAATAAATACGCCAATGTATGTTATACAGAGCGTCCATAAAATAAAGGGTGATTCATAATAAATTAAGACACGAAGTTAATTGGCTTAAAAGCAGAGTAAATTGAAATAATTGAAGATCTTTCCTGTTACGTCAGGAGTGTGACTCATCTATTCTATAATTTTCAAGTTTGAAAAAAACAAATGAGAAAAATTTTAAAGTTTATCTGGATTGGTTCAAAATTTCATTAGATCGATGCTTCTCTAGTAAAGGAGACGTAGTAGCACACTTCAAAAGACCAAGACTATTTACAAAGTGTTAAGAAACATTACGGAGACCACAGAAAAAGATATTGTTAGAGATAATATATTGAAAGTTCAAAGATATCTAACAATCCTTTCACAATCCACATACAAAAATCAGCTACAGAATATAGCGGTATTAGATGAATTAAATTTTTCGGAAGAGGAAAGTCTTTGTAGCCACCAAGCAACGCAATTTTCTTCTAAAAATTGCAAAAATCTTGATAACAAAACACATTTTTAGTGTCGATTTCAGTAATACTCCTGTAGATTTGGGGAATTACGAAGTAAAGCTACTACGACTATTGTGCATGAGCAAGTCGGTAGGTTCTTTAAAAGAGTGGTAGTGATTACAGCAAGGAACACTTGTTTTCAATGGTCAAGCCAGGTAACTTTATGACGATTGAAAAGACAAAATCAAAATCATGATGGCCAATAGGCTTAAGTCTTTTTGACCTCTTGAAATTTGGTAACCAGAACGCTCCACGCGATCAACGAATAGAATAGGATGAGTTTAATAGCAAACTTGCTACAAAACTCCTATGATACTATGTTAGGGACGGTCGGAGCGAATTGTGGAGGGATCTGCAAATCGGTTCTGTCGTCTAACCGGTGCGCCCACTTATACTACGAGTGCACCGTTGCAATTGATAAATCAAGGAACGTAATGCTTTTTTATTGTTGTTGTTCTATTTCTATGGTCTAACTAAAAACAAACCAAGAAGGATAATTGTCACTTCGTCCCAAAAGGGTAAAGATTCAGCTATAATATCAAATTTTAACAGAATCGCATCAGTAGTTTTGAATCACAGAAAAACAAAAATATAAATCTTTGAAGACCTCTAACTTCTTTAAAAAAGATCCACAAGATTCATATATTGCATCCCTTTTTTTAAAAAGAAGTTTTGCTTATCGAAAGCTGAGATCAATCGAGATGGGCTTTCTTAAAGAATTATTTAGCAGCGCTGTCGGTGAAGGGTTCCTGGGCGATCGGCAGGGAACGTCAATTTCTGTAATGACAAAGACAATACTTTTAAATTCTTTTCTTGATGTTGGCAGCGGATAAGTCTTGTCCCAGAAAACTTAAGAGCTTTGTAAAGTTTGAAATAATCAATTAAATTATCTACTACTTTTTCAATATTAAAAATGTTTTTTTGTCACCATGTTTCTGACAGTTCTTTCTGCCTCGAGCATTTCAAGATGACGCGGAAAAACGGGAATGTTTTAGGCATGGAGCTGGAAATATTAGAACTAATTAAGGAAATGTAGCATGTTAGGGAAATGTTGGCAATATTTTAGGAAATATAGGCAATGACTCCAGCATTGTCGAGGTTGTAAAGGGAATATACCGGAAATACGAGGCAATGCAGTAGTACTTGAGAAATGTTTCTGTAGATGGCAATAGGTGTACAAAATCTAAGGAGAAAAAAGTCCTTCGTATATACCCTACATTTGACGATGACGTTTGTACTTTTATACTTTAATGGTTTTTAAATGAACGCTTTGCAAAATACTTCTTTATCCATTCAAACATCGATCTCTTTGACCTTTTGGAACATTTTCTATACGTCTTGAAATTTCACAACTGTTGAGCTTATAGCAAATTTCATTTTTGTGACTATTTTTGTTCCTTATAAGTCAAGGTCTATTTATAAAGTGTTTTGTATTGGACTGTACTCGGTAAAGCATTCCCTACCATCTATCAACGAAAACAACAACTCGGTCATTTCTAAAATTCTTTTCTTTCGGAAACATCTAAAAAAATTCGCGAGTATGTGAAAATTCAGAAGTCTTGCCTTTTTTTTGCCTCTTAACCTGTCCGATTTTTATGAATTTCTACACTAGTTAACTCGTTTAACTCTACAGTTTTAGAATATTTCCATTTATGAAGAAGCTAACACTATGGAGCTTTTATACTATTTTCGTGTATTTTTCCGAAACATATCAAAACGCATCCAAAAGAATTCTATAATAATAATTGGTCGTTAATTGCTAGACGTGTGTTCTCGAAATGAGAACCAACACTTTAAAAAAATCTACCTAAGTTTTGCAAATTTTGATAAAAAGAAATCTTTTCATCGGAATTTTAAAAATACCGAAAATCACTCTCTCAGCAGACTACAACCAGACAAAAGACCATCGGTTTAAACTCTAAGAGAACGTGTCAGCTTGCAGCTGTCAGTTAGCTACAGATATTCCCAACATATTTTTAAAATTTGGTTAATTCAGTTTTGTTCTTAGAAGTATGAAGCCATAAGGGCAAAAAAGTCCTATAATGTTAAATATTCCAAAAAGCACACTTTATGGTATTCGTTTATGCAGCAAAGAAATTGCAAAGATCTGGAAGACCTTCCATAATAATGTTACCAAAGGAAGAAGAAGCTCTTGCAAAGGTGGCTCACCGTAAACTTGAAATTAGTCTTCGTAAACTTGGGCAAATATACAAAATTGCACCGAAATTATGTCTGCAATATCTCAAGAAAGCAAGGCATGTCTTTGGTTGCTAAAAAATAACCTTTTAAAACAATATTTTACTAAAGTTAACGAAAACTAATTCTAACTTGCAAGAACATTGGTTCAGCTGTCATTACTGGCAACATAAATAATACTTTTTTTTTTGTTTTATAATGACCGCAACAACACGAAGAGGTATCCAGGTACGTCTATTCTACGACTAAATATTTTTCGTCTATTAAATGTATTGTAAACTGCAGTTTTAGGTGCGAAAATATGCTGTTAAACTTTTTGTACCGTCCTATAGATGGCTAAGTATATCGCCACCTATTATACGGTACGTTTTTGGGTTACATTTAAAACATTGTAATTGTTCCTCTACTTATATTAATTACTCTATGGTAATACTAACCAAAGTCAATATAGAGAGCTACTGTAACATATCGATATTAGTTGTTTTAATTAACACGTGAAATCCAAGATAGTGCTAGTGTCAAATAGAAGCTTTGAAGAAATGATACCCCTTACAAGATGACTTAAAATATATAGTGTTTGTTTCTTCATGACATATTTCGGAAAGCAATCATTTTTAAATGTACAGGGTGTAACAAATAACAACGAAAAGAGATTGATAATGTAAGTTTTACTTTGTTTAATTTGGTGAAACGATAGTTATCATGCTCAGGGTTGTATTTACACAATTTTCAGAAAATTTCATCTGCCCAAAACATAGTGGCACCCATTTTAAATCTCATTCTTGGAGGCTTCTACTTTTGCGGGACCCCCAGTTATTGCCTACGCATAAGTAGGGTCCTGACCATGCGAAAATACCGAGACAAGCCAATTTACTATTTTAGGTGCACACATCTTGTGCTTCGTTAATACAGTGTGTCCCAATTTCGATGCTTATTATTGGGATCTCGGAAATTGTAAGAGATACCAAGTCGGTTAAATTAGAAAAGTTTTGGCTATTTTGGAGATCAGTTTACTTATGCTGCTCTAAATGTAGAATGATACTCCTTTTCACGTTATTTCGTTTAAGTTCAGCGATGACTTGTGGCAAAACAAATTGTACCACTCCACTCCGCATTTACAGTTCTTCGATCCCTCAAAGCAACAGTAGCAACGTAACCAGTAAAGCCGAAGAAGCAAGCAATCATTTTTTTAAACACTTCGAAAACGAACAACTTTTGCTGGTTTCATCTTAAAGTACCTATACAGTTTAGTTTCAGATTCGTATGAATAATTACATCACCTGTAACAATGTAATAAACAGATCTGACTATCCTCGATTAAACTTTTTCAGCATTCCTGTACACCAATCCACACGACACCTTTTTGAGCATTACTCAAGCTGTGGGAAATCCATCGAGCGCAGAGCTTTCTGAAATTTAAATTTTCATGCAATATTGCATGTATTTGTTTTATATCGATTCTAAAGGATGACTTAATTGCATGGTATGTCACATGACAATCTATCTCTATCATCTCACGTACAGCATTGATGTTTCTTGCAACAACAGATGTTGATGGACGTCTTTCACGAGATTCATCTCTCAGAGTAGTAGCTCGGCTACGACTGAATTCTGCAAACCAGTTATAAACTGTCTACATTAAAAGGTGCTTCATCCCCAAAGTCTCCTCGAAGCCGTTTAGTGAACTGTTTCGGAGTTAGGTCACATTTAAAATCATAAAATATCGTGGCCCAAAAATGTTCACTTGATAATTCCATTTTTCTCACAAATAGACTTTTTTAAATAACTGTGTGAACAGAGTTGTTTAACTTACGTTTGATTTGTTAATGCTATTAAGCATAAAAAATGTCGAATTTTACAAAAACAATATCAACAACTCCCTAGCAACGCTACAACTGTTGATTCTAAAACTGCAGCTACTCTCGTGGCTATTCATCTACGATCACTGCATAAAACTATGCTATATGTAAATCATTTGGACAATTTATGGATATAATTTGGGTCTTTTTTGAAAAACTTTTGAGCATTCTTTGGATGTAAATACACTATTGTTTTCTTAGTTCTTTGCCTTTTTATATAATTATTAATGTAATTGATTTATTTATATTATTATAATTATTTTTAACCCAGGATATACTATGTAATCGGACGTTTAGTTTCCTATTGAATAATAATTTATAAGGAAGAAGAAAATATAAAAACGAAGAACCGTATTTTTTGGTATTGGTAGGCATTTCTTATCGAACTTGTTGGAGGAAACGTATAATTTGATTTACCTTTAACAACACACTATTATTTACAGATCTTGCAGCATGAGTGCAGATTAGCAACATCTCTAAAATGCCGTAGTAGTAAAACCAAGTCCACGAATTTTTACTAGTATGTACGTAACTTGGACGATTTCTGATCATGAGTTGGACGTTGTTTGGGT
>VTPC01006761.1:40114-55956 GCA_011009095.1 Ignelater luminosus | reverse complement strand
ACAAGTAGACGTAGTATTGTTGAATCTGTAATGAATTCTAAAAAGTTATCTAACCTATATGTAAACATATGTAACCTGTGGTATTGAAAAAGAACCTTTAGCTAAGATGCAGTTTGAACGTATCTACAGCAAGATAATTGTAGAATGTGGATTATTTATAAACCTGCAGGAATATTAGTTGGGTACCAGTCCTGATGCTATAATACAAGGAGAAAATGCCATTATAGGAGTAAAATGTCCATATACCGCGTCGCAACTGACACCACAAGCTGCAATTCTCGCAAAAAAGATTAAATTTGCAACCTACAACACCGATGACGGTTTTAAACTAAAAAGAAAAAAAGAAAAGGTAATATTAAAGTTAATATCTATTTTAACTAATTAAGAAATTTTGTTATAGATAGAGCGAAATGATAAGTTTTTTAATAACATGTTACCGCATTTAAAGAAAATTTTTTTTATCTACTTTTTTGCCGGCAATGGTAAAATCCAGGGATGAATGGAAACTTATACTGATCTTGCTGGGAGATATAGTTATATCTGCATTTCTTATTCTACTTTCATCTTTATAAATGCATAGCTTTAACCACCGCCAACGAATAGCAAATATGCATGTATAAATATTATTTTTAAAGTAATTTTACTCGTACATACAAATGGTTTTGACTTCATTCTAGAATAATTATATAGTCATTAATCAATGAAATTTGATAATCCAACATTTAGCACAAATAGAAAAGAAAAATTAAGTTAATACAATTAATTAATTCACGTAACCAAAAATTAACAGATAAAATTAAAATTAAATAGCTTCAAAGAATGAAATTTTTACTTCTACTATTATCTAAATAAAAAATAGACAATTTTCACCTGAGGATGACCTAGTGTCGAAACCGGTTGTGAAATACACATAAATTCAATAAAAACTTAAGAAAGTACGTACATTTTAATACTTAAATATAATAATAGCTTAAGCAATGGATCTACAACACATAAAAAATGTAATTGTAATTATTGCTAATTTCTACGCATAACAAATCTAAACTAATAATTTACAGTATTCAAGATATCTCAAAGTCCATAACGTTCAATTTGTGTTCCCGTTACATGCGTTGCATTAAATCGGTGCTGTTAGGGTGCTCTTGTATGTTTTTTATGATTCTCTCGTTGAAGAGGTTTTGAAACAGACGTGGATCACGCTGGCAGTTTGATTTTTAGTAGTTTGAAACGTGACTGCGTTAGAATCTATAGTTTATAAAAAACTAGGATCTCTTGGTCCTAGGCCGGTTAATCTTAACAGGTTCTCTTAGGCGCAGATAGTAGGTTACACATACTTTAAAAAAATTATCAATTCACATATTAAAAAAAAAATAGAAAAAGGAAAAATCCAACAATGTACTAGAGAGTTTTAGAAAAAAAAATAGCTAATAAAATAATAAATTGAATAAGCCTAATTAAAGTTTATTAATGAGAGAATTAATAAATTATAATAATTTTAAAAGTATAAATCTAAACATAAGATTTAGCATTTACGAATAATTTTATCGTCTAGTACAATATGCATAAAAATGAACGAATTCAAATACTCAATTATCAACTATCACAAATTTTGATAATTTTTAAATGCAACACGAAAATAATTTTTACAAACTGCTAAATAAGCAACCTTAATTTACAGTATCGCAAAAAATTGAACTAAGACACAACTTACTAGATATAATTATTAATGAAAAAAATCTGAAATGGGAATTCGAAGCAGTAGGACCGAAATATTGAAATAACACCATTCTTAATACCACTTATCAAAATTTAATCCACTGCTGCCAGACCTGATTAAAGGGAAGATATTATCTGAAATACAACATTAAAGGAAACAAGCAGAAATTTCAATAATCGCTCCATAAGTCGATAAATAAGAACAGACTTTTCTTTATCAACAGAAAATTTTGCAAGTTGAATAAATTTGTAACAAAATTCAACGTTAATTAAATTCTATTAGCGTAAATTATGTTTGAATCAACACGGTAATTAAATTGTAACGAAGTCTAACAAATTTAATATGTAATGAGAATTTACGATATTCCCTGAAAATATTTAATCAATGAATTATAATTGTAGAAATTTTAACACGGTTGGCGCCGTTGACGCCACATGTAGGTAAGCAGATCTCTAACAGCAGATTGTCTAGCCCTGGATGAGCTTTCTCAGAAGATTTATCTCTCAAATTTCTTCTTTACTCTTTTGTTCCTTTGGTACATTTTACCGACCGTTTCTTGTTCATTCTGCTTAGATATCTAAACTACCTAAGCTGTTGATTGTATATTCTCTTACTGTGTTAATCCTTACCCTGCTTTTGCGTATTATTTTATGTCCATGGCTTATGTTTTGCTTTTCAGAGTGTTTGTCGATATTCAGCTCCCATTCCCGAATACATAAAAATATATCAACGTCAAGAAAGAAGCAATATCAAGCACAATAATTAACAGAAACAGGTGTGACAAATAAAATTGTGCCAAAACTTTACTAAAGAGCATTTTTAGGAAGATAAAGAGAAAAGTGCTACAACAGGTTTTGAAGATGGTATTTTAGGCCAGAAAAGTCTTTTTATTGTCAGTTAACTACAGGAAAGCAAGTTAGAATGAGTAACGACACCAAAGGTACTCTTAAAGTAAAATGCTTTCCCTTCTATCAACCAAAGCAATAACTGAGTTTCTAATTATCTTTCCACCAAGCCATTTTTATGCAGAATATCCAAAAATAATATCCAATACAATAATAAGCAAAAACCCATCTGAAATCAAAAACGAGGAAAATCACCTTAGAAAGCAAGATCACAATCAATTTGTGTATGAATTATTAAAAGCCAAGAACAAACTTATAGCAACTGAAGGAAAGAAGCAAGGCTCTAAAGTTTAATTTTTTAAGCACGACTTATCCATTTTATTCTCTGAAAGAGCAATAATAAGCCAAAAAAGGTTATCACAATGTAAAGAATCTTTTAAAGAAAATTGTTACCACATTTTCAATCTTGTATTAGCTTCACCCCACTGTCTAATATAATCAGCAAACAAAAGCTAGGAAATAATTTGGATGAATTGAGTAAGGTGGGTCAACTCTTTTTACATGAATGAATTCAACTGCGTCAAGGCCTACACTTTATCAGAATGTGTTATTCAGTCATAACAGTAGCACTCATCTAATTACAACACATGTATCAAGTAGAGTAAGAGAAAGCACACAAATATATCCAGTCGCAGGTCACTCCCTACATCCTTTGCTTTAAAGCACCAAAGTAGCCTAAACACCAATAGAAGGAATAAGAAGAAATCGCCTACCACCACTTGCAGCTAGATTGCCCGTTTTAATCAGGATGGTTCTGAAATGCAACATCGAGGAATGGGGGGTAAACTACGAAAGTGTCACTGCACCTGTGAACGCTCTTCATTTGGCTGTTCGATTTCGCTCAAAGTACCACACCGTTTCTCTACCATCATTTTCCAAACCTTCACCAACATCATCCAGGTCTTTCAACTGTTTCTTTTCTCGACTAAGTTTCTATCACCGATATGCTTGGAATCGATGCTCTGCAAGCTACGTCATAACCACAGTCTCTTGAACGCCATCCTGTCTTGGAGGTCGTATTCTGTGCTCCCACGTCAGCTACCATCAACCCATAACTGTTTGATTTGCACGCGTACCGTTTATCTTATCCACTCAGTCACCAGGACCACATCCGCGCGTGTCCACTTGTGATTCTCCGCTGAAGAGCAGATTACAATAGCCTGGTCTACTTCGGAGGTTAAATTAAATCTGACAGACTTAACAGTGTAACTTAACATGGAGTCTTTTTACGAAAAGTTTCAATAGGACTAGTGCTACTGTATTTTACTGAAGGTATTACAGCAAGTTGTACTACTGAATTAAACACTGTAGTAGTAGGTACAAGAAAGAAATAAACAAACGTATCTATTCATATGACTCAAAATAACACTAAAGCTAATTACGGAGAGTCACAGGAACGAATTGAAAAACGTTTTTAAATAAGGATTTAGTAAACATTTTGGACTTGAAATGTTGAACGTTTTAAGTGAAAGAAACTGGAAAAGAAATTAGAGAAAATGGAAAAGGAATATGCCTTGAAAAAGAGGCCTAAGTGGTATCAGATGCTGGTGTATCGTTTAATAATAGAACTTCTTTTTCTAGTAGGTCATTAAACCTTCTTCTCATAACTAAACCTACAGGATATTGTGCTAATACTAATAAAATGAGCTTTCAACTTTTCATTTATACCATAAAGGATCAAGCAGTCACGATAGATTATCTGTTTTAGCATGATTAGCAAAACTAAATTAGAGAAATCTTGGAAGGTCAGAATCAACTAGATAATAATTTGGAAAACTTTCTAAACTTGTTCAACTTAAGCTTTCTTGATCGAATTATAACTACTAGGTGTTGCAGTTTTTGTACAGGCTTTCACGATACTTACAAATTCTGTAGTTCTTCCAAAAAAAATCATATTCATTACAATTAAAAGTAGATTTCCAGTCAGAGAAACTTTAATAAACACTCCGTATATTTTACCTTAAGTTTCCCTTACAAAAACGATTGTTTTCTTCATCAAACGGCAACTCTTTGGAAAGTGTCAATATAGAAAGGGAGTTTACCTCAACAAAAAAAAAAAAACCTGCAACAACTTTATCAAATCTGTTTTCAGTCGAATTGCGAAAGAACACTTTTATTGCAGGAAAACTTTTGCAGTTTAAGGAAGGAGGAAAACAGGACCAGGTTTTTATGTCGTATCGTATCGGGAATTTCGTGACAAATTGTTGTAGTCACTGCACGCACCAAAGTTGAAATGAGAGCTTACTGGGACGTGCTAAGCTCGTCAGTTGCAGTTTTTATTTGTTTCGGGATGCCTATCGAATATGGAAAATGTGGGAGACATAGTTATGTATTCATTATCACGCTTTCCATTCTATTTCCATTACAATTGTTATGTGTTTTCTCTCAGGAATAACTCGACACGCATTATATGCCAAATTGTTGATTCGCAACCGCAAAAAGTTACTAAGCGTCATAAATTACGCTTTAATAGCAGATTCCACCTATAGCAGGGAAGAGAATTAAATGGCAATTAAGATTTTAATTTGAAAAACAAAACGGCACGTTACCTAAAACGTACGTTAAGTACGTACACGTGCCTTTAAAGCGCCGTCATAATTCGTAAGAGATTACTTACTAATCAACATTAATCAAATAGTAAACGAAGGAAGGCTTAGCTGTTCTCGTAAATTTAGCTTAGTGAGAAATAAATTTATATTTCTCTCCTGTGCCTTTGCAGAGAATTATAATGACGCGAACGGAAATCAACAACAAAACGGAGCAAAATCGATACAAATGTTTGATTTAGAATAAATATTGCTTTGTTATGCTAAATACAATTTTTCAGCCTGCATACAGAGCGAATTTAATAATAATTGAAGTGGTATTTGAAGAATAACAAAAATATTTCTTTCCAAAAATCAGAATCCTTTTTTAATGATAAAAAATACATATTTCACTGGTGATACTGAAAATCAAAAGGCTTTAAAATATCAACATATGTAGCACTTTCATTCAAGGCTTACTGTGGTATCACAAATGCTTTTGACTTGGTTTTTATAAAAATACTAACGGCTAGAAATTTCTAAAAAATGAATAAGAGTTATCAGCAAGGTAAATCTTCTCTGGCTTTTGAATAATATAATACAAGTCTGAAAGCTCTTATTTTGTTAGAATTTGTGGAGATCAGTGAGATTTGGTTTTGATTTGTTTTTATTTGTAAATATTCAATCGTAATCATCAACAAAAACAGAAAACGTATTTCTATTTATTTAAAGAGTGCCAATACGGTTAAAACGTTTAGGTATTTTCAAATAAAAAATTAGAAAATTACCTTTTTAACGACTTACACGGCTACGTTATAGTAAAACTGTCGCTATAATAATTATGTAAGAACAGCATAGAATAAAATTCTTCTGCGTCTAGTTTTGCAGAACCGGAACTATTTTAAAGTTTTTTATATCAATTATGCAATAACTTCTTATCAGCATCATAAAATTCAGTATTTGAAACAAGCATACATCGTTAATAGTTAATATGAAGGTCTAAGAAATAACTAAAAACTGAGCTTTTTTTACTGCTAAATTATTTAGAAAAGCGTTAGGGGTTACGTCGACCACATGAATTATGAGGTAAATTTGTTTGGAATGTTTTGTGAACCCGGTAGTTATGTTCTAAAACTATTCGTTTCATCTGAGTTGCGTTATAAATGTCATTTAAGTATTTTAATTTTTGCCTTAACAATTATGGAAGAAAAAGCATTTTTGCAAAAATGTGTATATGATATGATCGGGCACAAGGATGAAAAAAAGCTACTTCATGACGGTGACAAATATCTAACACTGTCAAATAATAACATTAGCGGAAATAATGGCTATTACACCACCAATCCAAAAAGCGTTTCCACACGTAATAAGTTAAAGATAGAGCAAAATTTGAAAAGGAAGTCTTTGTTTAGCTAGCTATATCCAAGAGAAGAATTTCAAAAGCGATTATTAGAGACTCATCAGCTTCTGCCGTCAGTATTGGTATTTATTAAAGAGAGTAATCATGATAATAATTATCTATTGTATCCTTACTACTTCACATTATCTCAAAAGCACTGAGGAGCAGTTGAGACAAAAAAACATAGAATTCATATCAGAAAGTGTTAACCCAGAAATTGTACCAAAAACGAGCCCATTTGAAGATTTTTGAGCACCACTGCCTAGAGGAGTGTATAATGACTGCTGAGAGGCAAAATCAGTTAAATAACTCAGTCTTAGAACACAAAAAGATAAAGCAATTTGATGTAAGTGTTATCCAGGCCATGACGTGCTAGGTAAGAAATAGGCTTTGGTATGTAGAAAATGGAGGTCGGTTTTCAATTTTATAAATAAATAACAAACGTTTTTAGAAAGTCTTGTTAAGAATTCTAGTAAATCGTATTTTCGTAGTAGCCACAGCTTTCACCTATGCCACCTGAAAAGTCTGCTTCTAATATTCTTTCTGCACCAAAGCAGGAGAAAGATTTGGATGAACCTCGCCTTTTTTGTAATTTTTTTTGTTGTTTATTACTTTTTGTTTTCCTATTGCGTTTCTTGTTTTGCGTGTTATATCCAAAATTAAGTGCAGCATGTACATATCTTCTTAAATCTTAATCAATACTGACCTCACTTACCTTATATACCTTCTAATACGAGGGTTGCTATTTATATTTCTGGCCTAACAATGAAAAAACAAGTGTTTATGATCGAAACTAGTTTTATTGTTTTTCAAAATATTCTCCATTAAGATTGATACACTTTTCTATGCGTTTGAACCAATTTTCGAAGCACTTTTTCCACTCTGTTTGAGGCAGCTCCAAAATATGCGTTTTGAAACAAAAAACGGCTTCTTCTGGTGTTGAAAATCGTTGACCACGCAGTTTGTTTTTGATGTACGGGAATAAAAAGAAGTCATTGGGTGCCAAATCAGGGCTGTATGGTGGATGGCCCATCAACTCGACCTTCTGGCTGGTTAAATATTCCATTGTTTGAGCAGCGGTGTGAGAGCTTGCATTGTCATGATGAAGAATGATTCGCCTCTTCTTTGAAGTTTTCCGAATTTCTCCAATGACTTCTGGCAAACAAATGGTTGTGTACCATTCAGAGTTGACCGTCTTACGTTGCTCTAACGCCACTGTTGCCACATGACCGGTAATGCCAAAGAAACAGGCAACCATTTGCTTCGATGTGCTTCTTCCGCGAACAACTTTTGTTGGATTTGGCTCGTCTTGAAAGACCCACACAGTTGATGGCTGTTTTGTTTCGGGGTCATATGCGTAGATCTATGATTCGTCACCTGTGCAGATGTTATACACAGCCTTTGATGCACCCTTCGCAAATTTTTTCGACATTTCAATGCACCAGTCGACGCGAGTCTTCTTTTGAGCATTGGTCAGGTTATGCGGGATCCAACGGGAACAAATTTTTTTTACAGCCAAATGATCATGTAATATCTTGTTGATGCTAGTCATACTAATGCCCAAAGATGCCTCAATCTCACGGTATGTCACATGACGATCTTGTTTAATCAGTTCACGCACAGCATCGATGTTTTCAGGCACAACGACAGATTTTGGACGGCCTTCACGGATTTCGTCCTGGAGTGAACATCGGCCACGTTTGAATTCATTATACCAGTTTTTTACAGTCCTGTAGGATGGAGCTTCATCGCTATATACTGTATTAAGTTCATTGATGCACTCTTGTCGTGATAATCCACGTCGAAAGTTATGAAAAATAATTGCGCGAAAGTGTTCACGGGTCAATTCCATTTTTTATTAGGGAATGCACTTTTCAATTAACTACAAACAACACTAATCGCACTCAAATGACAAAATGTTGTGGTTGAGGTTATGTTCAACAATGTAAAGTTTACACCGGAAATGTCAGCTGACGCCTGGAAACAGTCAGTGTTGCCAAGGCCAGAAATATAAATAGCAACCCTCGTAGTTAGTAAACGTTCAACACTCTTATCGTCTCTTAGATCAGCGAAAGATACAGCTGAAAAATGGGATAGTGGGCAACGATACAAACAGATCTGGAAGATATGTCAGTAAATTTGGCGAACAAACGAGAAACGGGAACAGAGGGCGGATCATCGAATTCTGTATATTAAATGGGCTAATTGTGGCAAACACCTTTTTTCAGCATAAGGACATACACACATTCACAAGAGTAGCAGTGAGCCGAAGCGAAAAATCAATTGTCGACCTATTGCTCATTGCCAATTAAGAAATTCATGTTAAGAAACATAAAGGACATCAAAGTGAAAAGGAGAACAGAAATAAGGTCAGACCACTTCCTGCTCGAGGTCAAGATAAGGATTAATATAGAAAAAGACACCAAGGAGCACAGGAAGGAACAGGAACTTTTAAATACAAGAAGTTATAAATTACAGCAGAGTGTGGTTACAAGAATAAGATGGTAAGAAGAAGAAGTGGATCTAGAAACAATGTAAGACAATTATCAGAGCGGCTAGCAAAGTGTGCGGAATCATGTATATACACAAACAAGAAAAAGCTGACAGCATGATGAAATGATGACATCAAAGCGATAGCAAAAGAAAAAAAGACCAGCTGGAAGAAGTACCTCTATACTAAGAGCAGGAGCGATTACGAACAATTCAAGGCAAACAGAATAAAAGTCACAAAGTAAAATAAGCTAAGGAAAAGAGTTGGGAAGACTAGTAATAAGATAGAAATGCAAGGACAAGATAACTTTAAATTGCTATACGGAACCCTAAAGAAGTTAAGAAACGAGGACAGCGTCAATAGTACACACAAACTCATCAAAAGCCAAGAGGGGAAAATACTAACAAAACAAGAAGAAATTCAAGAAAGTTGGTACTAGTACTTCAGCCAGCTATTAGACGGGTAAGACTGGGACGCTGATTTTAGCATAGAGGGAGCACTAGGGTAGTCGTGAAGAAGAAAATATTGAATACGAGGAAGTTGCAAAAGCGATATCAAGACTGAAGAATTGTAGGTCCACCGGAGAGGATGGGATAAAACCGGAAATGTTAAGATACGTGGGGCATGAGAGGAATAATACAAAAAGCTTGGAAACGGACGACTAGAGGACAACAGCAATAGTACCAATTTACAAAAAAGGAGATAAAACCATTTGCAGTAATTATAGGGGCATATCCTTGTTGAACATAGCAAGTAGAATACATGAACAAATTCCGGAAAGTAGACTGAGAACACAAATAGAACATACAATACAAGGAAGCCAAGCCGAATTTCGGCTTTTAGAGTACTCAGGAGTGGATTTTTAGAAAAGGTACTGGGTTGAAAAGGCAAATTATACATATGCGCGATCGACTTGGAAAAGGCATGATACATTGCCAACAACAAGAATATGGGAATGTTTATTAGAGTATGGCATAATAAGGAGCCTCCAATATACAATCAAAAACCTGTACAAAAACACAACAAACGTCGTTGGAACAGGTGCGGAAAAGGCAGAGACATTAAGTACATACAATGGAGTAAGACAATGGGGAATACTAAACCCACTACTTTTGATCATGTCATGGATTATGTAGCGAGAAAGGCCGACACAAATAACAAAGGATATGGGTTTAGCGTACAAAACCTACAGCAGGTATTTATAAAAGAATTTATGTACGCGGATGACCTGCTGGTGCTAATATCAAGTGTTAAAACCCTTCAAGAGAAGATCCTAAGATGGAAGGAGGTGCTCGAGGACTACGACATGAAAATCAGTCTGAGTAAAATTAAAGTAATGGTAATAGCTAACAACCAGGAAGTCATAAACATTGATATAAACGGACAAAGACTAAGACAAACCAATCTATTGAAATACCTGCGAGATATGTTTGACTGCAAAGGGGACATAGGGCAAGACATAACTAATGGAATAAAAAACGCAACCAGACTATTCAACGCCCTGAAGGCATCATTCTTCTTAAAAAAGGAAGTAAGCAAAAGTACAAAAACAAAGATATATAAAACAAAATTTATTCTAAAATCCAAGCAGCAGAGATGAGAGTGCGCAGATGTACTGAAGGAATATATAGAAGTGACAGAGTTAGAAATACCACCATACGTGAAAGTTTATACTTTTAGTAAAGGTAATTGAAAAAAAACAACTACAGTGGTTCGAACATTTAGTGCGAATGTCAAATGACAGTGTAGTGAAAGTGATCTGAGAAACCAACACGGATAGGAAGACAAGAAGGGGCAGACCAAGACTACTTGAGATGCGGCCGTCAGCAAGATTATAAAGAACAGCGGCTCAACATGAAAGGAGGCCGGAAGACTAGCGTTGGAAAGACGAGCCTGGAGGAACTACTGCAATACCAACCTCGACACCCAAAGGCTATAAGAGGCAGTAGATAAGTAAGTAAGTAAGTTAATAGAACGCCAAATATATTGGCACTTTATACCCCCTCGTTTACCTCACTTAGGTGGTTTATGGGAATCAGCCGTGAAATTCGCCAAATTTCACATAAAGCGCATAATGACAAATATTAATTTGACATTTGAAGACCTATACAGCTTGTTCGTACAAGTTGAAACTGCACTTAACTTTAGGCCCTTACTCTGTCCAATGATCCTAACGATCTTCAAGCATTGACTCCGGGTTACTTCATCAGGGGTCAAGCTTTAACCGCACTGCCAGAAATACATTCAAAAAATGGAACAACGTTTTTGGACAAAATGGAGTTGCGAATATTTGCACACCTTCTAATACCGTTACAAATGAAAATTTAAGGACACGAATTCCCTCTTCACTCATCCTCCTCAAAGAAGAAAACGCTCCTTCACTATATTGACCAATGGGTCGCATTGAAGGAGTTTATTCTGGATCAGACGGCAGTGAACGTGTTGTAAGTGTTTGTATGCGTAACGGAACTGTCAAAACTGCCATCACCAAGGTTTGTTTCTTGCCCACTCAAGGCAGTGATTAACAGTTAGCTAGTAGTGAGCCTAAGCAGTGGCTAATAGCTTGAAAACTTTTATTTAAAGACACCCGTTTTCAATTTGTGTACTTTATCACACGTTTATCTTCCGTTTGCTGTTCAGTAGATTATTGTTTGAAAGCCGTTGCATTGCAAGGGTGGCGGCATGTTACGTACATTGTTAATATTCTAAAGTTGATTACAAAATATTAATATTTGATTTGGATAGCATTTAACAGAGCCTTTAGAGGCAAATCGTTTTATGTTTTTAAGATTAGGGGTAGAAAGAAGGAGAAAAAAAACATGGTAAAACCCTCTACAATGTAAAAGCAAGTGTCGTTGTTAAAATTTTAAAACGTCACACCAATAAGTTTTTTTACCAATTTAGTGGTTTGTGTATCAACGCAAAGTTCTGAAGACACATATACTACAACAAATTACATAGTAAATAAATTAAATTTGCTTATTTTTCAATCTTACAAATAAAACAAATTCTTGATAAAAATGCTCTAATCGATATTTATTTTTCTTTTTATTATAGCCCCCTTCAATATAGCGTTATTTTGTGGGCAAATAGTTCTGAAAAATAAACGAGTATTTTTACTACAAAAATGGACATTACGAATAATGTTCGTTCTTAATACACGAGGAAGCTGTAAATTCGACAATTTGGAATTATGACATTTTATAGGATTTATATGTCTGTTCAAAGTTAAGTCGGCACTATTGCTAACTTTGTTGTTCTTAGAGATAGAAAGTAAGTTAAATTAGCAAATTAGTCGTATTTCTTTTGCTCATTACGATGATGAAATCAATAAAACAATTAAGCATCGCATTTTTGAGTTATTCAAAAAATAATAAATTTTTAAATGGAACGCCCTGTATATTTTTGTATTAATTAAAAGAAAATTAAATTTTGAACACAAATTATCCTTTGTCCCATTGGTCTAAAATTAAAAATGAACAAGTTATTTCGGTTTCAAAGAAATTCATAAAAAGGCTATCGATAAGAAAAAATCGTTCGTAAGATAACTTATTTTATAACAATACAACGACTTTTTATAATTAAACAAATTAACAGATCAAATTAATTGTTTAGTTTTAACAAATGTTCAAAAACGTCTGATCCTCGATCCAGACATGTGCGCGTTTACAAACACTCCTCGTGGACTTCATGATAGTTCTGCCGTCGATATTTCTTATAATATTATTAATATTTTCTTGAAGTTTATCAAGGGTTTCATATGTGCTCTTATAAACATTATTTCTTAAATAACCCCAAAACAAAAAATCTAGTGGGGCCAAGTCTGGCGAGCGAGGGGTCATCTGATGGGACCATTTGTCGCTAACCGCCTGTCTTCAAATAATCCTTGTAATAAATTAAGGATACCCTAAAAAAATTATGCGCTGGGGCACCGTCCTGTTAGAAAAATACTGTTTGTTTTGCAATTAAATTCAAATTATTCAAAAACTCTTTCATTACGGCAGTTAATAGTTCTACATATCGTGCTTCTGTACAGGGTCTTTGATAAAATACAGGACCAATTACCCTCGACCTAATCAAACCACACCAAACATTAATACTTAAGCGCCTTTGTGGATTATGAGGATGATTGAGCATCATATTTTCTCGGCTCCAGTAATGGTGGTTTTTCCTATTAAACTTACCACCATTAGAGAAAGCTTTGTCGCTCCATAAAATTAAACGCCAAACATTTGGATTATTTCTAGAGGCATTTAAAAACCATTGACAAAACTCCATACGTCGTCCATGATCACCAGGTGTTAAACATTGAGTTAATCTGTACTTGTAAGGCACAAACTGATGTTTTTTCAAAATACTGTGAATTGTACCCAAACGTAAGCCAGTCTCACGGGATAAATCTCTAATGGAGTTTTCTCGATTACATCAAGTTCTGTCTCTTCATTGAGTGTAAATACCCTCTTTCTCCTTTCTTTAGCAAATACTTCCTCGTTGGATCGAAATCTTCGGTAAAGTACCAAGAAGTATCGCCGATCTGGAAAAATTCGTCCAGCATATCGTATACGGTAACGATCTAGAGCTCGTTACCAATTTTTTTTGCATGAAATGTAACATTCAAGGATATCACACTTTTCTGAATGCGTAAAAACCATGTTTAAATTAAGCAACTACAACGACAAAAACCACAGAAGTACACAAATTACATCGACAAATCGATTGTTGGCAACAGATTGGAATTATGACAAATTTTCACTAGCTTTCTTATGAATTTTTTTAAGACCAAAATGTCTTGTTTATTTTTAAATTTAGACCAATAGAACAAAGGACAATTTGGGTTCAGAATTTAATTTTCTTTTTATTACTACAAAAATATACAGGGCATTTTATTTAAAAATTTACTATTTTTTTGAATAACTCAAAAATGCGATGCCTAATTGTTTTACTGATTTCACCATCGTAATAAGCAAAAGAAATTCCGCTAATTTGCTAATTTAACCTACTTTCTATCTCTAAGAACAACAAAGTTAGCAGTAATGCGGACTAAACTTTGAACAGACAAAAAAGTTTGCTATTCATTAAAAAAAACTTCTATCGTGTTTTTTTTGTTGGTGTTGCAGCACCCCAGTCCATTTGATTTCATTTCATGTAATCAAAGTCCGGTAAATTACTTTAATACAGGGTGAGTTTTTCCCGATGTGTGGTATGGGAATCTCGGAAACTAGCGGAGATAAAGAGACGATTAACTAGAGAAATAATTGCAGTTTTGCGAGCTCAATTTAATGAGCTTTTTGTTTTTTTTTGGAAAAAATACATGGCTAACTAGATTTCTTGCAAAAATAATTTTTTTGTTACTTCGGTGCCTGTAGCTCTGTTATTATTGACTTTAGAAAAAATGTGTAAGAGAAAAAGTTGTAGGTAATTATGTGCTTAATAATGCAGTCTAACCGAATTTTTTATTTTAGCTATAATAATAATAAACATAGGTTTATTTACTCTAAAATACAAACGGCATAAGCTCTTTACATGTACTTGGATAATACTAAACTATGAATATAAATAATAATTAAACTAAGTATATACTTAATATTCATGCTCTAGAGTGTACTATCTCAGATATAATTTTTTTATAATTGCTTTACATGTATCAGAATAAATATCATAATTCACAAATAATTTATTTGCTGTAATTAGAGCCACATTAAAAGGCGTAGTACAAGTTGGTACGGAGAACAAAAGATTCCTGTGAGTATGTCTTAGTCGCATATTCGGTACCTTGATTCTAATAATCTCCAATAACTGGATTATTTAATAATTTGTAAACAAACAACCCCATATTTATCTCTCTTCTTTTTGCTAGTGTTATAACACTACGGTTATGGCTTTCCCCAATCTGTTGCAATTGGTTCAAATAAGAAATTTTAATAGGATATTTTGGGTAGATTCCGGTGTTTTTTTTGTAAAGCCATCTTGCAAATACTTTCTGAACCCTTTCTATTTTGTCTATGGCTGTATAAGAGGTTGGACTCCAAATCATTACTGCATTTTCAAGCGATGACCTTACGTAAATGTAGAACGGATTGCACAGAAGCTTACTGTTTGTAAAATTGGTAGTATTTCTTATGAGAAAGTAAAGATTCCTGTAGCTTTTTGCAACTATTTCGTTTATATGAGTTTCAAATGTGAACTTACTAGTAAATATTACTCCTAGGTCCTTTATTTGATCTTTGTGAACAATTGGTACATTGTTGATCAAAAAGCTGTATTGAACTTTTGTTTTTGCTGTACTGTAGGTTACTATACAGCATTTATTTATATTTAGTTCGAGATCGTTGTGTTGAAACCATCTTACGGCACTGCTGATGTCTTCTTGTAGTCTTACACAGTCCATTACATTATTCACAGCCCTAAATATTTTGAAATCGTCAGCGTAAAGCAAACACTGCGATTTACTCACTGCACTAGGTAAGTCATTAATGAACATATTGAAGAGAAGTGGTCCTAGACACGAACCTTGCGGTACTCCCAAAATTGGAACATATATGGAGGATGACGTACCGTTTAGTGACACATAATTGTTTCTGTTGCACAAATAAGACCGTATAAGTTTTATTGAGTTTGAACTAAGACCAAATGCATGCAACTTATTTATTAATATGTCAAAGAGACAGAATCAAATGCCCTACTTATGTCCATGTATGCACTAAAAACTTGCCCTCCTCCTGAGATGTTGGGTAATACATAATCTGAAAATATTGCTAGATTGGTAACTGTACTCCGTTTCTTCACAAAGCCATGTTGGTATATT
>VTPC01006761.1:21373-40014 GCA_011009095.1 Ignelater luminosus | reverse complement strand
TTTGAACTAAGACCAAATGCATGCAACTTATTTATTAATATGTCAAATGAGACAGAATCAAATGCCCTACTTATGTCCATGTATGCACTAAAAACTTGCCCTCCTCCTGAGATGTTGGGTAATACATAATCTGAAAATATTGCTAGATTGGTAACTGTACTCCGTTTCTTCACAAAGCCATGTTGGTATATTGATATTGAATTTTCGATGTGACTGTACATTTGATTGAACAGTATTCTTTCAAAGGTTTTTGCCATTACTGATATAACTGAAATAGGACGATAATTACAGATACTGGAAATATCGCCATTCTTATGTATGGGTATTACTTTTGCTAGCTTCCACATGCTCGGGAATTCTTCGTCCACTATAGCCATGTTAATAATCTTCATCAGTGGATATTTGAAAATATCGGAACAACCTTTTATGATGAAACATGGTATGTTATCAGGACCTGCAAATGATTTAGGTTTCAATGTGCTAATTGCTCTTTCAACATCTTCTTCATCTACCAAATTGAAGCTAAAGAGATCCAATTTATAGTCTACATTAGATAAGTTCTTGCTGTTATTGTGGCTTTGTTTGTACACAGATTTAAAGTAGGTAGCAAATGCTTCAACGATTTCCGTACTAGAACAGTATTTATTATTATGGTAGCTCATTTCGAGTGGTATTCTACTGTTACCTTTCTGTTCCTTTAGATAATTATGCAAATTTTGGGGTTTAAATGCAATTTGTTCTTCAGATTTATTTACAAAATTTGTAAAAGCATCATTAATTAATGCTTTTAACTCGGTAGATATTTTTCTAAGATTTTTCCTTAGATCTTCACATTGCAAATTATGCGCTTTTATTTTCCTGTGGAGGTGTTGCTTTTCTCGGATTTTCTTTTTAAACTCCAGAGTAAACCAAGATGGACATCTACTTTGATAGATCACCTTCCTTGGAACAAAATCTAGAATTACTTTATTAATTTTTTGGTAAAACATTTCAATAGTTCGGTTTATATTACCTTCCACAATTACTGATTGCCATTCAATGTCTCTTAAGGTACAGTATAATCCATTGTAATCTGCTTTTTTAAAATCTAATTTTTCAAGTTTTTCAAGTTTTATATTCTTTTGTTTGTCTGGTAACTCATTATCAAGGAGTGAAATCGTTTATCTTCTGGTGTAATTGGGTCATCCTCTCGAGTTATTTCTATTGGACAAGAGGACAGACAAAGATCTAAAAGAACAGAATCTTCATTTAGGATTCTATTATATTGAGTGAGATTATGTGTTATTATAAAATCCATAAATAGTAATACCTTTCTGTCATCCGCACTACAGTCGTTTATAAAGCTTCTTAGATTGAAATCTCCAGAAATTATCACCTCCTTGCCTTCTAGCAGTTGTTTCTCTATGTTAATCTTCATAATGAGAGCCTCATAATTTACTACCGTTGAGCGAGGTTTTATACATAATCCAACTAAGACGTAGCTGCCCCTATTGTTTATAATGGAGACACATATATGGTATAATCAAATACTCCGTTTGATTCTTTGTCAATTAAAACTGGTGCATATTTTTTTCTCGAGGCAATTAGAACTCCTCCTCCCCTTTCACACTGTAAAGACTTATAGTCTCTGTCGCATCTAAAAACAATACAGCGGTTATCAAAGTACTCACTATCATAATATTGGTTGTTTAAACCTGTTTCGACGAGAATAATTATGTCATAACTGCTGTACATCACGTTTCTTGTTATGAGTTATGACACAAACTTATGTTTTTTCTAATGGAAACCATAATCGGCCATGACTTTATAAAAAAGGCCCTTTATCAACGATTCTAACGATATACCACTTGACATACTTAGTTTTATAAATAAATAAATTATGGCCCTTCTTTCATTTTCGAACTGTTCAAGTAGTACGCTATGGAAACAATTGAAAGATGCGAATCATGTTTAATAATAAAATCTAAGTTAGTTATTAAAATTTTTCTTTTGATTGCGAGATTATAAAGATAATTATTTTTGTGTGAAATGTTTATTCCTCTGGAGTTACAATTTTAAATAAAAATATACCTGAGAAGCTAATCAACAGAGAATGACAAACGATAAATTAAGAAACAATAAAGGAAATTAGGATATAAATAAAGCAGTACCAAAACAAGGTAATTAAAGTAAGCAAAGTATAAGGTCACTATCTTCCTCCAGTGCATCTGGCACAATTTCATCCACATCATCACCAAAATTTTCAGCAAAAGCTTGGTTAAATAACACATCGTTCAATAAGTCCCGAGACTAACCCAGAGATGGTGCTAGTAGTACCAAACTAGCCACGTTTCCCTAGAGTGCGAACCTTCACATGAAACGTGCAAAAATTTCACGTCGATTGGACCACAAACAGCAGAGTTATCGAGGTTAGAGTAAAGTCACTTTGTAATTTGTTTGAAAAATGGAACAAAGCGAGTTTCGCGTGTTGATAAAACATTGTTTTTTAATGGGTAAAAACACCGTAGAAGCCCAGCAATGGCTTGAGAAACGTTACCCGGACTCCTCTCCATCCAAATCAACGATTTGTCGTTGGCATGCTGAGTTTAAACGTGGTCGTACGGACACAAAAGATGCGGAACGTTCGGGTAGGCCTTTGGAAGCCGTTACACCGGAAAATGTGAGTGAAGTATTCAAAATCGTAATGAAAAATCGCAAAGTAAAGGTCCGTGAGATTGCAGAAATGACACAGATATCATCTGGAAGCGTATTTACAATCCTTCATGAAAAATGGAGCATGAAAAAGGTTTTTTCCAAGTGGGTGCCGCGATTACTTTCAATGGAACAAAAACAGCAACGAATCGACGATTCAGAGAGCTGTTTATCGCTATTTACTCGCAATAAAAAGGATTTCCTGCGTCGATACGTGACCATGGATGAAACATGGATACATCATTTCACTCCAGAATCGAATCGGCAATCATCTGAGTGGCGCATGGCTGGCGAAACCGAAACTGAAGCCTATTTTGAAGCAAAGGATAAATCCTTCTATAAACATGGTATAGAAATGTTGGAAAGGCGTTGGAAAGATTGTATCACTCTAAAAGGAGATTATATTGATGAATAAAAATGATTTTTGAAAAAAAATGTTGTTTTCGTTGTTAGTCTCGGGATTTATTGAACGATGTGTTAGGTCTAAAAATACTAACGTAAGTGCTATGGTAGGGTGTCCTAACACTCCAGATGCACGCCACTTGCAAACTAAAATGTTTTATGAGCTGGTTTCCCTACTAGTAAGAAAATGTTACCAAGTTAGTAGATTAGCTAGTATGGGAAGACTGTACAGGTGCATACCGAGAGGCGGCACAAGGAAACATTCACGTTGGGGTGTTGAAACACCCCACGATTGTTCTTACGGGTTTATTATTTTTATTATCTACGTGTAATGGTATGTTGGAGTTTTTGCCTTTTTTCATTTCATTTAAATTTTCTAAGTACTTTTCAGTACGCCTCTGAGTTGAAATGTCTTAATTCGTTTCTTAAGTCCGTTTATACTTTACGGATGGGGCCCTACTTGTATTTGTATCTAATTTCTTGGGAACACCAATGGTCGCTTTTGGGTTACGAAGGTATCCTGTTGGAAAGCGCAGCCCGACCTGCATTCGTATTTAGCTTTCTTAAGAAGGTTAATAAAGAGTGAAACTCGACTTTGGGCTTCCGTAGGTGGTCCTTGAAAGGCACAACCTGATGCGTGTTTTTATTTAATTTTTTTAAGATGGATAATGGAAGACTGACTGATGTTTAAGACAGGTAACCACACCAGTTTTTACTTCAAAAGGATTAAGAGAAGATAAGCACGTCGAATTTGAGATTGCAGTTTAAAAAATAGCGGCCTTGAAATTTCCAGTATATTTTGATATATGTCAACACTCACTTAAAATATTATTACTTGCAAGAAAAGTTAACTTTAACAACCAATCTAAATTAAATGATTGTATGTTAATAAGCTGTTTAAATGTACACAACAAATCCCATAGAAAATAGCTTTCCTTAAAGCGATTAATGAAGGAGAAATCTAAGGGTTGCAAAAACAACCTCAACTAAGCCGGGTGGATAGTATCGTGGCACTAGATTTCGAGAAAGCTGAGCAAAGACCTGGATGGAGGAATCAGATTGGGTAAAATGTATAAAATTAAAAAATTTTCGCAACTATTTGATTTCTTGTCGAAATAAATTAATAAAATTAAATTTCAACAATTACGAATTTGTCGACTTGTAAAACACAAGCGATACAAACAGAAGCTTTTCTGTGTTTTATCTATATTCAACTCTTCCGAGATTACTTATCAGTTTAAAACGTGGAAGTAAAACCAAAAGCCGGGCTTAATCAAAGGGAACGCGAAGATCGAAACCTTATCTAGTACAATTGAGCGAGGACATCTCCAAAAACTTTCTTAGTTATTCTGAAAGAAAATTGCTCGGTGCGGAAAATCGAACCGTTTCATCTCATTGCTGTTCCGATTTCTGTCAATCTAAAAGTATCCAAACCTATTTCAACTCACAACATCGAGTTTTACTGTGTCTTTTCGGCGTATACTTTCTTCCATCCCTCTTCTGCTGCCTGGATCGTGCTGGGATAAAGTTACACCAACCTTTGATAATAAGACGTGTCGAATTATATTGGGCCAAATTAAAATTATGAACCGAGCGGTAAAAGCTGGTTGTAAAGGTTTTAATGAGTGCCGATGAACTTAAAATGAAATGATAATATTTAATTATAAATGAGACGGAAGTTTATTTCAAAGGAAGTTGTTGGAGTTAGCCCGTAAAGATTGTTATTGTTTATAAGTGGTTTGTTTTGGATATTTTATGTGACTCTTTGTTTAGGAAAGAAGTTTCTTTATTAGATAAAGATATTAAAGGCATTTGCATGTTTCATTCCATTAAGAGTAGGCATCAAAACTGTTTTAATATCATGAACGATGTTATTTGTAATTTCGATAAATAAAATTATTTCGAATTACTCTTTGTTAGACTTTTAACATTAACTTACTACCACGATGAGTTAGTTTGTAAATGTGGTTTCGGCTCCAGAATTTTTTTAAAAAGAACACCCGTTTGAATGATTTAATTAACGGCGTCTACTCCATTGTGCTGGAATGTAGCTTCATTATTTTGACCCGTAGAAGTTAAGAGAATTCTCTCTGTTCATCTTACCGTTGCGTTCTTACTAAATTGTGGGCTTTAGTAAATTCCTCGTTCTGCAATGTTGTGAATGGAGTTAAGTAGTTTATCATTAAAGTGTTATTGTTCAACATTTCTTTTATTATACATTTTTCTTATTAGAATAAATGCATTGACTTCTGTAATTGTTTTTAGAGAACGTTATTGTAGTATATTCGCAGTAGAAGGGCTTATTGTAGATTGAACTTTACAAAATGGTTGAAACTGATTAGTTTGCATTTTAATATTAAACTACAATTTTTTAACTCTAAATATAAAATCCACGAGTTAATCAGGTCGTTAAGTGATGATTAGGTTCAATTTAGTAAAAACCATTGTGAGACTAAAACGTTCCATTCGGTTCCCAAAATCCCATCACGGGTACATTTTTCAACATTCATATCCAGTATGAAATTACAAGAGCTGAACTAAACTCTACAAGGTGTACTAGGATTTTTTATACTAACTAAGGTTGCAAGCGTGGCCTTCACATATTTCTAGTTATAAAATAAATATAACATGTAATGTTATTTTAAAATGTTGCATACCCATCCGGCCTCTGTTTTAAAATCCGTTTAGATATTTTCATCTTGTAGGAATTAATTATTTTATTTCGTATAAATCCATTTGTTAAACTGTTTATTTTGGTTGACAAGGATATTTTTGTTCAAAGCTTGTCGAGTTTCAGATTACTAATTCGTACGTGCGTTTCTGTACAATTCTTCTGTCGCCAAACTCGTCGGACTTCTTGGAAATTCTTATTTTTAAAGATCGCCGCGGATGTCCGAGTACAAGTTACAATGTACCAGCGGGCTGTAAAAACTTTCCATTCATCATATAGTTGCCCATGTATCTTTTCCTGGGGTAAAGGCGACTCGACTTAGCCCTTTGGGCCACGTTCATTCCGACCGGCGCGCCGAGTAGGGTCTTGAAAGGGTGCGCATTTTGGCTTTAGCTTTTGTAAGGGGCATAGATGTGAGCAGGCTTTACATAATCCTAATCTATTGTTGCAAGTTTCTTTTGTTTAAGAGTTGTGTGTTGAGTGGAAATTTAATCGAAGGTTGGGGACGGATCAGAAATATTTTGAGCTTGTAGACATCCAGGCATAGCCTGTACAGTTAGCTTTTTGTAAAGGCAACCTAGCTGCTGGTTTTAGATCGGAGTCTCCGGGATCGTAGTAAGCGTAACCGCTCCGTCTAATTCTCTTCTTGGACTTTTTCGAAATATATATTATTTAATTAAACATCTTGTAAGTGCCCACTGTTTTGTTGTTGGAAGGAGAGAACTATTCCGCTCGATAACCTCCGCATGATTTCCTATATATATGTGAACATACAATAGTAACACCGTGTTGTGACTTAAATTAAGTTTCTGTAAAAACAGTTTTGAAGGCGCTCTAATTTAATTCACGCTGAAGTGTCTACGGGCGTCGACTTTAATGCATTTGGTGGCTCACTTCGGATTGCATGTGTAGTTTGTTGGAGTGCTTGCTGATTACTGTTTATGAAAGCTACAGAATCGATAATTTAGCAAACAATAAAGGTTTAGGCCACCTACAAAAGCTGTAATCGAAGGTATTGATGTCTGGTGACCTCGGTGTTCAATTCTGGGAACCCCTTCGACTAATCCAACTGTGAGGTAGATAGATCTAGATCATTTCTTCCAACATGGGACTTTGTTGTTCTGGAGATATCTGTTTTATTGTATATCCAAAGGTACAGCATCCAGAAAAGCTATCAAGTGACTTTTTAACAAGTCTACATAATACCTGCCTTTTGACCGTAGTCTAGGGATTCTCATCTTACATTCTGTGTTTGTTGTGATAGTTGTTAAACTGTGTGTCAGTGTATTTTTATATTTTAGCGGTCCCAAGTTTAACAATTTTATACACAGATAAGTCTCTGCTTGGAAAAGAAATGCATGCGTTATTGTAAATTCATTTTTATTGCCTCGAACTTCGTGGTAAAATAATGTTACATGTTGAGCGCTTCTTTGCGTTTATAAATTCAGCTTTTATTTTCTATTGAGATTAACATGTAGAAATGTCAAGATAACAAAATCTAGAAACTCTTGTTTTAACTCGCTACCCCTTGTCTTCTAGTAGCGAACGAGAAACTACGTAACCAAGTAGAATTTCCAATAGCAATTCGAGCCTCTTTGTTTCAGAAAGATTCGCAACTTTTATCCAGCGTAGCTCTTGTCGGCGCTCATCCATTTTGTGGAAAACTGTGGCTGCAAGGTATCAGTTTCTTTGTGAAAAGCTGTGTTCCGGCCAAAGTGTTCATCTTTCTGTGTATTTTGAAGAATTTTGTTTATACGGAACAAGCTTTACAACGTAGGTTCACCTGATAGAATTCTGTCACGAAGAAGCTGTCGTTAAAATATTTCATTTCCTGTTTGTAGGGAAGCTTTTATAATATTTTGGAGCAGTATCTCAAAACCCGCAGCTCGGATAAAATTGTTTCTAAAGGCCCTCGCCACTGAATTTCTGTTTACAAGATTAGAATTGGGGTGTATTGACGCCAATATGCTATTAAAGGCCGATTTTATGCAAACAGGTTGTGTTAATACTGAATCCCAGGTTTTGGTTTGATGATGAATAAATACCCGTAGTTCAATGCAGATAGCGAGTTTGACGGGCATTGATGAAAATGCAATCAGCATTCATTCACTTTGTCTAAATAACTGTTAAGTACTTTGTCCCACTGGTATTTTGTTAAACTATCATCTGCTCGAGGTACCTGACAGTTATCACCTCTTAGGATCCCGCTTATTGTTGAAACCCGTCGCCAAGACTCAAGGTCACCTTCTTGTTTGCACGTTACTACACGGTTAAAAGTAAACTGCAATACACCAGGCGTACTACTTGAACTCACCTCTGTTAAGCTCAAAGAGATTATTAACAAGTTGCGTAGGTTTACCAAGTGTCCATGTAGTCGGCTTATGGCGAAGCTGTACCATAACAAAAGGAAGATTTCGCCATTCGGGCCAGTTAAATTTAATTTATTTCACGTCTTTAATGTTTAAGGACATATTGCCCATCAGGCGTATCGACGATCCACTTCCGTTTCTGACGTTGTGCAATATCAAAAATGCTTTTCACCGCAGTACCCATAAATGAAAACGATATCGGCATGCTAAACTGTCGTAGACATTGCAAAAGTAGGTAACACCTAACCTAAACTAAAATCTTCAGCAAATTTATTTTAAAAAAATGGTTACAACTACAAAGGAAATTGTTTTGCCCGGAAGAAAAGATACAAAAAATGCCAAATAATCTTTTGGAAATCCTCTTGGTTTTGGTTTTTTTTTGAATACCTAAGACATTAATACAGGGTGATCATTTTAAAATTTCCCACCTTGAATAACTTTTTAATTAGTAAAATTATCAAAAATTGCTGAAACTCTTCGAGCTTGTTTTGGAGGGGGACATTTAATAACCTACTCTAGTCAGTTGGGAAACTTTCACTCCCCCCCCCTAACTACCCCCACCACAAAATTTTAAATGGCACTACCCCATGTGTGATATATCATTTTAAAGGGTGTAAAATTCTCAATCTTTTACATTAAAGACAATTAAAATCGGCTCAGCCATTTGTGAATTCTAGCCAAAAATGTATTTAATTCAATCAATACGTTTCTGCCTCTAGTTCACGAACGGCTGGGCTGATTTTAATTTTCTTTGACGTAAAAGATTGTGAATCTTATACCCTTTAAAATGATATATCACACATAGGGTAGTGCCATTTAAAATTCTGGGGTAGGGGTAGTTGGGGGGGGGGAGAGAGTGAAAGTTTCCCAACTGACTAGAGTAGGTTATTAAATGTCCCTCTCCAAAACAAACTCGAAGCGTTTTGGCGATTTTTGATAATTTTACTAATTAAAGAGTTATTCAAGGTGGGAAGTTTTAAAATGATCACCCTGTATAGAATAAAGTCCCGTAAGAAGCATAACCGTAGGGTTCTTGCAAGGTTTCGCAATTATAACTACAAATAATCGTAAGACATTTGATGGTTTTAGGGCAAGATGGCTAAAGTTTTATAAGATAAATGAAAATGACTACTTGCTAAGAGGCAGAGATTGGAAAAGCGAATTTGAGTCAGTGTGGTCGTCGTAACTTACAGATCTTTCGAAACTTCGTGCATTTCATTCTCATTGTCGTCTGTTGTCACGTAGAGGAGAACGGTTCTCGTGGATTTTGAATTTGTTCCGGAATTCGAAAACTTGCAACAGAAAGCTGCTTACGTTTTAACTATTATTGGATCAAAGTTTTAGAAAAATACAGTTATTTATCTCAGATGCACTAAGAGCCTTGGGATGTAATCAGTTTTTTCAAAAACCGAAGCCTCGACGACTTTCTGAATTACACTTAGATGAGATTTTCAAAGTAGGAAGATTTCTAGAGAGCTGGTCAATACAATGTAAATTATAGCAATAAGGAAAGATTCGGAAAAAATCCTTGTGTTTGGGTGGCGATCTCAAGAAAAGGTCAGTCAGAACTTTCTTGTTCTAGCAAACTGTCAATTAATGCTGAAATATACCGCAAATGTTGCATTAAAGATCACTTTTATTAAACAATTTTATCCAAAACAAAGGCTCGGTATGTCATACTGCAGCCTCAACAACTTGATAAAATATGTACTACCTCCAAATGTGCCTCAATGCAGGCCTTTGAGCAAAACTGGGCTTATTTGAAACAAAAAGTTTATAAAAAGAGAGGGGAACAAGCGATTTGTTGCAACGTAAAAAAGTTCGAATCGACATATTTCAGCGGCTTTATTTTAATGACAAAACCAACATTTGTAAGGCTGCATCAAATGCACATCTTTCTTTTATTCATTTAAAAAATGTACGTCCTGAATACTCTTGCAGAACTTATTCACCATTGAAGTAATAGTCTGAGTTTTTAATGTTCACTCCTGGTAGGTTCTGAAATTTTTTTAAAACCCGAAAGGTCTCGCTTAAAGTAAAGCAAGGAACGAGAAAAAATTAGGAAGGTTAAGGTGAAGACCAAGAAAGGTAATCATAGTGACCAATGAAAGCGAAAATTTAAAATTCTGCAAAGGATGAAATCATGACTAGAAGTTACCCTTTGGGTCAGTAACCGTTTTCAAAACTGTGTGGAACTTTGGAACCCTTTAGTATTAATTTGGCCAGAAATTTGTTGAGATTAAGTGTTCTTTGTAAACCTACATTTGAACCTTAAACCTACGATTTATGGTATTGCAGTTTGGTCAGTTAACAAATCTCTAGTTGACTTGAAACAGAAAATTGGTTTTGTGTTTTCAGATTTCTCAAAAGAAAAACAAAGGAATTTGTAGAATATAAAAAACACATTTTAAAATTAAAAAAGAAATTCTGTTTTATTCTGCTTCCTTTGTGTTTAGAAAGAAAAAGGTCAGAATATTTGAAGTTGTCTCTTTTAAAATACTTTCTTTTAACAAACAAAAAGGTTATTTCTTCAATATTCTGAATTGAATCTGAAAACTGTTTTATGCTTGGTTAGAAAACATTCTCTCTAAGAAAAACCTTGCAGAAGATTTAAGGGAAGTCTTATAACAAAATATAGAAATATAAATGAAAGCAGTTATAATGAGATTTGCTCCCCAATCTTCCATAATACACATCATTATGTATTACGTTCATTATATTGGCGTCATTCACTTAACTTACCAAAAGCACTACTCTGCCTACACATTTAGCTTTCCAATTCAATTACTTTAATATCTTACACATCTTCTAGTCAACACTACGTTATAAACGAGCAATTCTCAGACGTTTTAATTAAAAAATCTAAAAACACACAAATAAGATTAATTCAAATTGTTGATTTTCTTGAAACAAACGTCTAATAATACTTCCTAATTACAGACAATATAGCGCATTTCATGTCAAAGATAACTTGTTAAACTTTCGCGTGTTCAAAATCCAACAAAACCTGATTTGCCAGTTGATTAAATTTTAATTCATTCGCGAATTTGTCGTTTTCACATTTCAGAATCCCCCGTTGCATTAAGCCGGCTTAAAATATAATTTTTAGCCGATAAAAAGTCTTCAACATAAAGTAGGAGATAAGTCCCAGAAGTGAAAATTCAATTTCCTGTTCACGTCGGTTTACGCACTTAAATATATCAGCGTAATGGTATATTTACTATGTCTAACGGTTAAAATGTTTCAGCAAAGTGTACATTGGAATGTTCTCTCAGGTTTTTTCTATGTTCCTTTTTCTCTTATTGCTACATCACATTTTCTAGAGATTTTTGTAAATGAGTGTGATCTTATGTCCGACCTAACGCCGCGCACTCAATTTAATCCATTTCCATTATTCCGTCCTAATGGGCCCATTTCCCCCTTCAACTACTAGGTGTAGTGTTTTCTAGATATACACGTTCAAGTTTCAGTTTCGGGAAGTGAAGTTACATTAGAAGTTGTCCTAAAATCTACAGCAAACCGCCTGGTTATGAATCGTAATTTTAGTCTTATTAGCCACACGATCGACAAAGGGTTGATTGTTTCATTTTGCTCAATCCTCTATTATGACTCCTTGAATAACAATATTAAAGGACGCGTGACCTGCGTAAATACCGAACTGATTTGACGATGAGCTTTACGTTATGAATAATGTGATTTAAGGGGAACAAGATCAATTCGCAAACGAAAAGTTTGAGTAGATAATTTAATATTGGAGATTCGTTCAGTTTTTATGAAATTTCACACATTGATGATACCAAAATTTTTTTTAAAGAATATCCAGCGAGTCGAATAGAATACTGAAGAAAAGTTTCGAGGACCCACTAATAGAAACTGTTACCGTACACAAAAGGAATCAGAAGTAATGTTCAGAAAAGTTTTTTAAAAAAGATAGATCTACCATAAAGCACAGTTTAGCTCTCTCTAAAAAAATTTATTGTAGAAGGTTCGGATTAAGAAAAAGTTTTGCGTTGAAAATCCGAATGGAAAAAAGAAATATTCTTTTGAGCCCTCTTTTAAATGCGATCATTCATATTTCTCTATCGGAAATTCAGGGAAACTATTCCCGCCTTTAAGAGTTATGTACTGAATCGCGAAAATGAATTATAGATGAAAATCAGGACGTTTCGATCCGATAACAACACAAACAAACGGCCATCTGCATACGTCAATACCATTCAGAATCTCATCTGTTTAACTCGCATTCGGTCCCGCATTTAAATCATTCATCTCCGGTTGCCGCATGCTATGCAATAAATTGATGATTTCTGTCGAAACCGTTATTAAATGGTTATTTACCTTTTTAAACGGTTTGTGGAATCGTAAGAGTTTTGTAATTATTTATGGTTGTATGTTTCGAAAATTGTGTTGAATGTCGTATTGTTCAAGCTGGATGTGAATATGAAGAATTGGAATTGTGGAAGTTTAGGATTTAATTAATGTAGGATTCAGTTTAAAAATATACCGAGTGTCCAAAACTATTTTTCCATAATATAAAGGCATGAAAAATGAAAAGACTTAAAATAATTTAACACAATAAGAACCAGAATTTACAGCTCATCGTTATGTAATAATTGGTCTTTAAAGGACTGTTTTATAATATTTTTATAGTGTTTCGACCCTGCTAGAACTTAGCTAAAAACTGAAATTTAAAATTGCCAGTTCGCATTATAATCAAATAAAAATTAAACCTCTTTTGAACGCCCTGCTACCTCCGAATTAATTCTTACCGTAGCAATAGTTTTTTCCATTGGAGTATCCTTTTGTGATTTCCTAATCTACAACCCGTTTAAACACGAGTCGATGTATACTTTGCTATTGGTAGCCTCACCAGATGAGTCGCGTAATTATGAGTTATACCATTTAGACGACTTAACGTCTCTACAGCTGGTGTTGGATTGGTAGTGGTGGCTCGGAACGCGACACCCGATAGCGACGGCGTTGTTGGGTGTCAATGGCCGTTGTTGAATTAGTGCGGTGTTGTACCGCAGCCTGCACGTGGAACCTCACATACGGCATAAATATAGGAAAAGAAGTCTCTATTGCACGTACCGCTGAGTGAATACCTTCTCAACTTTACTTATCTAAAATTATCAGGGGCGAGACAAGCACACATTACCTTTCAATGTCTAACACTGTATAAGTCCCCTAATAACGCTCACTTGAATTCATAAACATAGTACCTTTTTGTATTACTCCACTCTAACTCACGTTCCCTGGTCCTAATCCTTTTGAGAGTCACATATCGGAAAACCACACGATCTGGGTCATCTGTTTCCACTCCGCATCTGTTTAGGTAGTTATTGCCTAGACGGTCTATGGCCAAATATTAACTAGATCCATTTGCTATCTAGACTCTTTTCCCAACCCTTGGTGCGGGAAGAAACATGTTTTAATAAACTCTCCTAGGCCAGAGATGATATTTCCTGTTTCAGACCCAATTCATACCATCTTGTCTGCTTGCAAACAGGAGCCTTCTAACTCAGGCCTTTTATATCTTTAACTGTGCTCCTAAACTCCAAAATACAGCTTTAGTTAATTTATCCATTAACTTGTCTGCTATTTTCCGACGAATGTCGCAAATTTTCTACAAACGCTATTCTATCACTTTCTTTATTATTTAGTTTGGTATGCAGTAAGACACTCACAACGGCCTTTTAAAAAAGGTAATTGAATTGAATAAAAAGATACATAACATTTCAAATTTATAAACATAACAGAACACTTAAATAATGCGTCTTCTCATCTTTTAACTTTCTACCCACTTCAAATACGTATTTCTTTTCAATCGCGTTTTAATTTATTTCGTAGCTGGGTTCCAACTATCATACTCGGTCTTGCTACCCTAGAGGACGTCTTCGTCTTGGGTTCGAAATCCTCTGGTACACCTTCATTTTCCGACTCTTCGTTAAAATGTCTTCCTCTTGAGGAAGACACCATCGTTTAAATCTATCTGAATATACATAGATTGAAAAGATCTCCCTGTAATATCTTGTAATTCATAACGACCGTTGCCTAGGGTCTTCCACACCATATAAGGCCCCTTGAAGCATGGTAACAGCTTTCTTGAAGTTGCGGTCGCCGCTAAATCTCGTCGAGTCATTACTAGAATTTTTTGGAGTGCTTCTTGCCTTATTTCTTCTAAATCTTCTGTTAATTGCATTTTGTAATTTGAGCAATCATCCTCCAATCCTGGGTAACATCTTTCTTTGTCATGGTAGTTTTTAAAGAATTACAGTTGGTTACAACGGTGAAAAGTTGACCTAGTAGGTATGCTCGGAATCGTTCTGCTGTTTTTACGACCGGCAAGGCTTCTAACTCATAACTATGATTCTTGGCCTCCAAATCCGTCGTTTTTTGACTAACCAAGCTGTTTCCAGTACTTTTTAGGAAATCTCTACAATAATCAGTCCGATCTTGGAGGCACACAAAATCTAACGTTGCGAAGAACGCGTTTCCCGACAATTGATCCAACTGCTCATCAGCATGGGTTCTTTCCGTGTTCATCTCAGAAACTTATGGATCGTTTTCGCGCCGGTCTTAGTAAAGTTCTTGTGCTCGCGTATCTGGAGGATCTGATAGTGCTTTCGACGCCGCTTGATTTACATTTGAAGGACCTTATCGCTGTATTTCAAAGACTTAGTTTATTTAAACTTAGAGCCAATCACGAAAAGTGTACTTTTTGTTGCTCACGCGTAAGATACTTAGGACACTTGATCACTTCTACAGAAATTCAAATTGATCCTCAAAAGATTTTCGCCATTGTTTGTAGATTCAAACCCAAAAATGTCCGCGATGTCGTCTTTTTTGCAAATTTGTTTTCTTGGTATAGAAGACATATTGGAAGCTTCAACAAAGTCTCTCGACTCTTTTGTGAACTTACACGTAAGAACGCTACTTGGAATTGGGGCCCGTTACTTACTTCTGCTCCAATTCTACAACAGTGTGATCCAACAAAGCCTTTCACTATTAGAACCGATCCCTCGGCGCAGTTCTGCTCCAGGGACAGAATGCAGAGGAGCATCCGATAGAATGCGCCAGTAGATTACTAGCTACCAGTGAACGATACTACACTTGTACTGAACGAGAAGCTCTTGCCATAGCATTTGCTTGCAACGGTTCCGTGGATACATAGAAGGTTCTGAAATTTTGGTAATCTCGGATCATCAAGGCCTTCGCTGGTTAATGAACATTAAATCACCCACGGGTCGCTTAGCTCGTTGGGCCTTGTTAATCCAAAGTTTTAATGTAAAAATTGATTATCTACCAGGCAGACGAAATGTTGTTGCAGACACTTTGTCTAAGCCTCAGTTCCCTGATCTTTCTCCGGGAGAAGAGATTTCCATATGTATGGTTTGTATCACAATACCTGGTCGAAGTCAATCTGAAGTACGGTCCCAACAACTAGAGGACCCTGAATTAACCAAGATCATCTATAACTTTGAAAATTCAGATGATTCGGAATTATGTAAATGGACTGAAAGAGGCTACTTCATGAGTACTGGACTTCTATATAGAAATAGATATTCTCAAGATATTGACTTAGAAAAAGCTGCCCTTGTCGTTCCTCGCCAGGAGCGTGACCGAGTCCTACATGAATATCATTTAAAGAATTGCGGTGTTTGCCAGAGGTATAAGGCCAGTAACCAGAAACCCGCAGGCTTGGTACAGATTCCTAGGTATGCTCAGAGATTTGCAGTCCTTTCCATGGATTTGTTTGGCCCATTGCCAGAAACGGATGCCGGAGAGCGTTGGATTTTCATCGTCGAATACACTGCCAGCAAACGCATGGAGTTGTTTACACTCATCCGTGCTACAGCAGAAGAGTGTGATAGAGTACTGATTGGTCAGATTTGGGTTACCTCCTCGCATCGTTAGCAACAACAGTGTCCAATTTGTAAGCCACATAATGCAAAATGTCTGCTACTGTTTGGGTATCCAGCAATCTTTTACTGCCGTTTATCATTCTTTAGCGAACATGGTTGAACGTAAGAATGGAAATTTAAAACATCACCTTGCTATGTTAGTAGGAAACGAGCATACGACATAGTCAGAGAAACTACCCAGTATTCGCTTCGCCATGAATACCGTTGTTGGAGAAAGTGAAGGCTATGCAGCTGGTTATCTCACATTTGCTCGAGAGTTGAGAACCCCGAATGACATAGCCCATGACTTCCGTGCGATTGTTGAATCCGAAACCTTGGTTCTGCAGATAACTCCTTATTTACGAGAAGTATCTGCCACTCTCCAGATTGCTTGACAAACCCATGAAGCCTCTTAAGATCGGCACAAAGTATATGCAGATTCGAAAAGGCAAGCTTTCGTAGAGTACCAAGTGGGAAACCTTGTCCCAGTGGCTCCTCACATTCTCAGCAACCAAAGCTTGGGAAGGAATTCCAAACTAGACCCAAAACATGATATACCCCACTGTATATCCCGCAAGGTGTCCCCTATGACATATGAAGTCGCTGCAACCGAGAATTCCACATTCCCTCGGAAAATATCATGTGTCTGCTTTGACTCCGTATGCTGGTAAAGAGACGCATAGTCCTGTGGTCGCGTTGATGAAACGTGGGCGACCAAGGAAACCTTCTTCTTGTCTTGGTTTTCTCGCCGGGCCGTCTTCGGAACCATAGGGGGAGACTGTACGGTCTGCTGTTGAGTTGACCAGATTGCGGAAGACCCAAGCTCGGTGATGATTGATCGGATTGGTAAATAATTTGCAACTTTGTTTAAATGTATTTTTATGACCAAAGTAAATAAAAGTGTTAAAACCTAAATTTAATTTGAATTACTCTAGAAAAAGCAAATTTGACAACAAAATGTTATTAAAGAAGTTTCTGCTATGAAGGTAGTAGAGTCGCTGGATCATATAAATAAAGCGACCGAATATCTCTCTATGTATAAAAAAGGATAATTTATAAGAACAACCTGTGCATATGATAAATAGTGGCGTTCGAAATTTGAAGAGACACGGTAACATTAATCCATATTGATGCCAACATTGTTGTGGAAAAATATTTTTTATATTTTGCGTTCATGTTTGATATTAAAAATATTTGGAATGTCGGATTTAAAATAGAAACATACATCTAAAAAATAAAATATTTGAGAATTTAATAAAATATCTATAGTAAAATTACTTTTAAATTTGAAAATATTATCGTTTACATAATTTCTACAATGCAAATTTAAGATGAATTTTTTTAATTCAACTTGAATTAAATCAATAATTATTATTAGACACAAATACACATTAGTCTAATAATACAAAGGCGTTATTAACAGTAAGGACTTGCGTCTATCGAAATGCCAAAGGTAAATGTTAAATTAGGCTAATTATAATTATGTAATTATTCGACTGTGAGTGTAAACTAGGTTGAAATTAGTACATCGGAACGATTATTTCATTATTGCTCCTAAATGTCTTGTTATTACAGCAAAGCACACAGTATAATGAACAAATACTTAATTTATGTACTAATTAGTGGTTAGTGTTCCCAAAGTTACCAATTATTAATGTTTATATAATGATCTACCCTTTACAAATTAAAAATTGTTTCTGAATGTGTTGTTTTAATTTTCAGGTAAGTGTATCATCTGCTGCGAACATGTTTTAATTCGTGTGGTAAGTTTACTGTTTGTTATTTGCTACTTTCACTTCCGAGCTGAATAAAATAATTAAGTCTCTTGATATTTTGCAAGTCTTAAGCAGTTAATTAATACGATCGACATGTTTTTCATCTTGACTTCATTTTATTTGAGTTTTGGACAATGAGATTTATAATTTATTTCACTCTGAGTGTTTCAATCATCCTATAACTGAAAACTGTATCTGAAATATTTACAACAATTTATATTGAAATATTGAATAAAACCTATGGTAGATCTATACATTAATACGTTAACGAAAACACAGCACACTTTTATTTTCTATTCTCCCGGAAAAGCACCAAATGTGTGTGTGTTTTCCTATGTTTTTAATAAAATGTAGGTACAATTTTGTTTAACTTATCGAAATTTTTTGGTGCAGAAAGAACGTTCTGCTTCCCATATCTCATAATCTAAATCATTCTCTACAACACATACATGCGGGCGACAATTACGTTTTACAGGTATTCCATTTTTTTTTTGTATTTCCAAATCTATAACGTACAAATTGAAAGTATAATCAAATCATTGTTCTGTCGGCTTTCAATGATAAAATTTCGTAAAATTTCACTAACTTTTTAGATACAAGATTTTAACTATATGTAGGATCAAGTGATATTTTCTGTTTAAATTTATTTTCTATATTTTTTACTTTTCGTGGATTGTACTTTTTAAATAAGTATGTCATAACAATAGTAATAAAGTTCTCTATTAAGTTAGTAGCAAGTACAACATCATGTAACATAATTACAACAAATCCTGTGATAAGTTTTCTAATCAAATCACAAGATAGAATTCAACTGTTGTAATGTGACCTT
>VTPC01006761.1:0-16373 GCA_011009095.1 Ignelater luminosus | reverse complement strand
CAAGGGTGAGTTGCAGCTCAATCTTAGTACAATTTAATAATTATTTCGATAATATTCAATATGTTTTGGCGCTTTCTTTTCCGATGCTCGATGGTTCGGTGCTCGGGTGCCAGATTTGATAAGGGGGTTTACTCCCCTACCTCGCCCTTGAGGCGGTCAGACAGGGGCTCACCGGGTAGCTATAATGAAGACAGGCCCGCTCTGAGCGGGTGTTCAGGGTGTGCACCGCACACGGAGGGCGGTAAATACAGCGATCTCGTCATTATCATTCTTCTTTTTGATTGTCTGAAACAGAAATTTGTTGCTAGATTAGGTGAATGTGGGCAATGCGACATCAATTTCACTTTTTAGCTGTCTAAAGAGTCGACAGTTTGTGAAGCTGTGCGGGCAGTTGCATTGTCATGGTAAAGAAGGGTGCGTCGATTGGATTGTTTTTACTGATTTCCCTGATGACTTCCGGCAAACAAATTGTTGTGTACCAATCAGCGTTCACAGTTTTTCAATCTCCTAAAACTATGATTTCCACATGTCCAAAAATACGAAAAAAACAAGCAATCATTTGCTTTGCAACAGTGGGTGAACGAACAACTTTGTGGGTTTCGACTCATCTCGAAACATCCAAACAGTGGATTGTTGTTTAATTTCCAGCTCGTATGAGTAGAATACGCAACAAGGCATTAATCATTACTTTTTTCTGAAGTTTAAAGTTTGATACCTTTAAACTTATAATCTAATGTCTTTTGTTTGATGTCGGTACCTTGTCTCACATCAACTGGTTTTTGTCAATCATCTCATAACAACGCCATCTATTGGTATCTATCGGAATTAAGATGCGAAACGTCTACAGGTTCGAACCACTTTAACAAAAGTAGGTACAACCACAAAGAACCCACATTTGGTACAATGAATGAATGAGAACCGGGCGTTTGACATTGACATTGATTTTTGAAAATTCTACGTCATAAATTGTTTGAATTTATAAAGTATTTCTTTACTTTTTTACACACTTATATGTAACAAAACTAAAAGTCCTTTGTACAAGTCAAATCAGGGACAGAGGATGGGGAGCCGGCATAGTCGGTTTTGCACGCGAGCGTTCAGGTGGCTAAGGGCGGACCTGTGGAGACCCGGTAACTCCAGGGGTCGACGGCTGGAATAAAAGGACTTAGGGTGTTTCTGAACTTAGTGATTATATTACAACTTATTATAACTTTATTATTTAATGCCTTGTATCTTATTTATGATTATATGATGTTTGTGTTTTGTATGAAGTATTTGTATTGGGCTCAGACATGTTTGTACTTCTTTTAAATAAGTAAATAAATAAATAACATTCAAAACTAAAACCTTCTACGGTCTATTACAATATTTTGCTTTAATCTAAGGCGAAATATTTAATTGTGATATACAGATTGCTATCCCGTATACAACCTTAAGGAGCAAATAGATTTCAGGCCACAATACATAATCAAATTCACTTAGAGTAAAACAAACTCCGACTACTATCTGGAAGTACCTTGATACAACACGTTTTCCTGTTCGCTTCCCGCACACAAGCTTCACTTTACAAGTGCGACAGAGCAAGCACATTAGAAAGATGCGACACATCACGATACCGCAGCGGTTTTAATTTTACCAAGACGAGACCAAGCGTCCGATGCTTGATCCATGTACTGTACATCAACCGACAATAGGTGTTGATTGTTGAGGAAAATCTATGTATACGCGCGCATTCTAATACAATGTTTCATTTTAAAACAAAGAAGCCACGATTTTAATAAAAAATTCGTCATTTATTGCTTTTTGCTTGGCCAATCTATTTATTAAATGATGACTTCAGTTAAGGAGTATATTAAAGTAAGGTTTTTTAAATCAGAATTTGTAAATCTAAACTGTGATAAAGAGTACCTTTTAGTTGGAACGGCAACAATGGCACTTTTTTTTGCTTTTGGCTTTAAAGTATAAACGTTTAGATGAGGATGTTGGACAAGCTAATATGTCGACATGGTAAGCAGCAGCAACTCTCTCATCAAAGGATTGTCTTAAGACAGTATATCTCAATTTTCTGGGTAACAAACGTTTTTTGAAAGGCCACCATGTAAGCCGGCTTGGACCTCGTATCTTTAGACTCCAGACATTATCTTTTATTTAAAATATATTGGGTTTTTAGGCCTGCTTGCTGACCGACCATGCTATGCTAAATGATGCAGCACTGCCAACTGCACATTTCTTCTTTGGGCAACTTGAAACACTACTAATATCATAGGCAACCGCATATTTCTTCTAAATAATTCTGTTCTTGTGAGATGTTAAGATTCTGTTGAACAGAACCATGCAATAATATTGTAATGCACTAATTGTAAGTAAGAAAGTTGTTTTATTAGAATATATTCTGCTCGAATTCTTGAACTTCCTGTATAATTGCAAGATAATTTAAAGTATGAGGATGCTTCATAATTACCTAAAAACCACAAGAAATGTAGCCCATAAATGTTTATACAAATAGATTTATTAAATAGCTTTGGTGTTATTATTTGTTTTTTACTCACCATAAGAAACAAATAATTTACATCTATAAATTCTCTCTGCCCTTCGAACGAAACTAGGGCCAATCGATAGGTCGGCCCAAGGGAAGTCATCATCTGGCGGCATTTCATTAACTGCCACTTAGGAGAGGAGCAAGGGGGGGGTCAAAGTTGAAAATTTTGCAGTTTTTGAAAACGAAAAACCGGAATAACTCGAGAACGGGTGAGCCGATTTTGGCCAAACTTGGAGGGTAGGTGAAGAATAAAGTCCTACAACTACACTGTGCGCACGGAGCGAACGCGGTGACACCTAGCGGCGAAAATGAACAAAATCGACTGGGGCCTTATGGGCAAGCCTAGCGATCTGGGACCAAGTGAATTCTGTCGTATTTTTTTCCAGGAGTGCATTGCTCTAGGTGGTTTCGAATTTGAGTCCATAGGCGTCCGTGGGGGTTTTCCAAGCTATCGAAACGGCGTTGGGAAGTAACGCAGTACTTTATTATGTCCTTCTGGTGCCGTTAAAGCCGATTCTCTACTTGCTGCAGTTTGGCCGCTAGAGGACGCAATAGGTAAAACCCAAACTAGCTTCTATCTCAGATACCATAATAGCTATGGGCATCTGGTTTTCGCTGTGCGATGTGGATTTGCGAGTATTATAGGCCAATAATAAACGAAGAAACCTCGAATTTGTCCGAAAAACCGTTCGGGCTTTTTGCGAATTTTGCAACCCTCACCAAAACAGTTCTGATGGTCCGATCGACATAATATTTAAGATCTGTGTTTTAGGAGTGTTTCTTTACCTACTCGAAAAAACCCGACTCGATTCAGTTAACATCGTGTTTTTTCCAGATTTCCACTTCATCTAATCAAAAAGTGTTATTATGATATTTTTGTTCTTTTTCACCTTAGCAACGTGTTTTCTGAGTTGGGCTAATTGCATACTGCATACTAAAATTCGCATTTTAATAAATACTATGGGCTATTTTACTGTTCTAAATTTGGTTAAAAGGCCCGGAGGATCTTCAGAAATGCGAAATTTGTAAGTTCATTATTTTTGGTGTTTGGTTATTCCCGTGGGAACGGTATTCGTCCTATCGAATTGAAATTTTCACCGTTGAAAGAGGAGGCCAAATTCGGAAACAGTGTAGTAGGCCTTTTTTTTCAAAAAAAGCCACTTTTAGTACGTAATAAATCGCAATTGATAGGATAACGAAGACAAAAGGAGAAAAGTTGGTGCCCATAGGCGTGCGGTCGGGTAATCGGTAGAAGCGTCGCGGGGGATATTTCGTGCTCTTGAATATTTGATTCTTATGGTGAGAGCTATACCAAGAGTTATCGAGGTGTAGCCCGTGTGGAAGGAGGCTATATTGGCCGACTGTGGATTTTGTAATATAGTAATTATTATAAAAAAGTATACTAGTACAGGATTCAAAACTTTAACAGCTTAAAAAAATAGCATCAGGATTATTTTATTCAAATTCACTGTTGTGAAATAAGCCTTAGGTAGTAAAACACAATTGCCGGTTTCAATTAAAAGACACGCACATAGTAGTTTATGTTAATTCATCTAGAAACATTTTTGATGTGTGTTTTTATGACATCTTCCCTCCTCATTTCCATTTCCATTTTCATTTCACATATTTCCCAAAAGTCCACACACATATTACGATCCCGGCAGGACCAACAAAAAGATTTAATAAAACATAAGTTCGTCATTCTGTTAAACCACGCAAGCAAGCGGAGGAACATAAATGCGAGAACAAAATGTAACAAACGACTAACGACTAATACATATTATCTTTGCACAATAACAGTTTGTCGAAATAAAATGAAAAATCAAGAGTGATATATGTTTTCTTCTTGTGTATACGTGAAACAACAACAAAAATGGCCTGCAGTTGTAATACAAAAAAATACCCGAAAGAGGAAAAAAATAGCCTCTCGTATTGTCTTCTAAAAAGCAGGTGTTTATAAGCTACTTTGTTTTCATAAAACAGTTGCGTCATTAATTATTCTGCAATCACTGTTGGAAACTTTATAAAAACTAAAATATTCAAGATTACATTGTCAGCGCGTTATTTCCGTCATTAATCATTCCTGGTGGGCTTTGAATTAACATTAAGTTGCAAGAAATTTCAAACTTTTTGAATTTCTTTTAATTAATTAATTAATTAATCTGCAAAAATGAAATTACTTAAAAAGGGTTTCTGTTGTCATTTCCTCTATGATTCCTTCTTTTCCTCATTCGAAATTAGCAAAAATGTAAGAGTAGTGTTTCCTGAAAAAGTTGGTTTACTGTGTAACCTATAACGATATTGTAAACTTAATTCTGAAAACTGTTACATAGAAGATGTTTCCGTTGATGTTTTAGATCTTACGCTACATTATCATCTCTTTTGCTTACATGCATTTTAAATTGAAAGATTTTAAATTAGCAACCAAAAGCAGGAAATTAATTGCACGTATTTACTAGAATATTCACAAAAAAAATGTAGAGAGCACTGGAAGAGCACTTTTAACACTCGCACACACGAAATCGACACAAATAAGTAGGGATAAACTGCACCGAATATACAATTTACGTCGCGTCGGTCTGATATTTAACTATGTATGTGGAAAGCTACGGGTCAATTTTGGCGGGTTAAGTATCATGCGTTTGCTTTCACAACGGGCTCTCGAGCCCTCTATCATACTCTTCTTGCATTGGTAGAGATACAGAGTTCTATCTACATTTAATATGTATGAACGTTTTTGCGTTTGTAAGAATTCGTGATTTTGATTTTATCAAAGTTCTGAAATCTGTCATAATTTTATCACTTAAAGTTATTGCATGAAAAATCCTGCGGTTTTCAAATTTTATTGATATCAGCTTGTTTCAAAAAGTGTGTTTACCTTGAATGACCTTTTTTTGGGCATTTTAGATTCAAACGTATTGTAGGAGGTTCTAGTATCAAATTGAATTGATCATTCAACCAGGAGTACTTTAAAGTTTGATATTATTTTAGTTTATTTACTTATTTAGTGTATGGTTCAAATAGACACAGTAATGTTAATGGGTCACTTCCAAGTATTTAAGATTGGTAATGTGTCAAATTGGGTATCGACATACACTTAGAGTCGCCTGTTAGCCATCTTGTTGTTTAAATGAAAGCAGCACACCTCGGATTTTTTGGGATTTGGCTTAAACCTCCAATGCCTAAAGTACTCTACCAGTTCCCAAATCTGTTAGGGTTTCTTCGATATTTTAAACCACACTGTTTCTAGAAGTAATCGCCCAATTATCTGCGTAGCCAAATGTTTTGGAACGAATGGTCGACATGTCGGCAATTTACAGAGTGAATAAAATAGGGGCTAGTACGGAACCTTGTGTTAGGTCGTTATTGAGTACTTTCTGGGTACTTGTGGTGTTTTCCATGGTGATTTGAAATCGTTTGTTGCTCAGCATGTTGTTTAACAGTCCAGTTCCAGTAGACGATCTAGATGTAGACGATAGTTCCTGATCAAAATGTACTTGCAGATTAATATTCAGGGAAGGAAGATAGCGGAAGTTTTGTGGATAATTTGAATAGGCAGCAACTTTCTGCAAAAGCTGAAATAAGACTACGGAACAAAAATGTTGAAGAAAACGAGAATACAGAAAATATTGAATCCCCAGAATTGTCGGTGGAATATAAGATCAGAAAAAATAAACATACATCGGATACAGGGAAACTTTCTTTCTGTCCAAAAAGATTGTCTAAATTGGACAAGTATTGATGTTTTTGAAATGTTTTTAGTAAATGACATTGTCGAATTTCTTAATGAAGAATCAACCAGATACGCTTTATGTTTTAATGAAGAGCATCCTAAGATTTTTAGAAAAGCAATGAAACGTTTTATTGCAATCTTAATACTCACAAGTTACAACAAATTACCAGGTAGAAATGCTTACTGGAACTCTAAAAATGATATGAAAAATTACATGGTTATCCAAACTATGAGAAGAGTTAGGTTTAGACAAATCCTTAAACATATCCACTGTGCTGACAACATCAAACAACCTGATAATTCTGATAAACTGTGGAAACTTAGACCGTTTATGAGAATGCTAAGTAAAATATTTATGGAAAATTGGATACTAGAAGAACATTTGGATTTTCACGAATCTATGATAAAGTATTTTGGTAGAAATTTATGCAAACAGTTTATTCTGGGAAAACCCATACGTTTTAGGTACAAAATGCATCTTCAGGGTACCAAGGAACAAACCCTTATGGTAAAGATGAATATGAACGTGAATTTGGCAAATGCATAGCACCACTTTTAAGTATGATTAATAATTTCTCTACTTCTATAAAGATATTACCTTTTAAGTTTTATTTCGATAATTTCTTTTCTGGCCTCAATGTTATAAGCTACCTGAAACATATGGGATATGATGCAACAGGCACAATTAGAGAAGATAGAATACCTAAGTCTTGCCTGCTGGGTAGAAACAAAGAGTTATTAAAAAACAAAAGAAGAGGCAAATATGTGTTAGGATGGTATCGTGCAACAATACAGTTAGTGCTGCCTCCACTTACCATGGTGTAGCTCCTATTTCTAGCGTAAAAAGATTTTCACAGACTGAAAAAGGATCACTGAAATGTTAAATGTCTCAATTATAACGGAATATAACAAATTTATGGGCGGTACAGATTTATTACACGAAGATATCTCGAGATATCGTATAAGTATCAGACGGAAAAAGTGACGGTGGCCCATATTCACCTGGCTGTTAGATGCGACTGTTATCAGTGCCTGGATTCTGTACAGACAAGCAAAACCAAATCTTTCTCAATTGGAACTTAAAAGAAAAATAGTGTAAATATGGTGTAGCACCTAAAGGAGCGGGAAGACCATCTACGTTTAAGTCGAGCCCAACATTCAACAGAATTTCTGATAACTAGCGTTATGATGGACGTGATCACTTACTGGTTCAAAACACGAAAAAAAAAGAAGACGTTGTGCTGGAGGGGGTTGCTCCTCTAGTGTTCGCACGAAAGCAAATAACAAAAAAAATGAATTAGACCAAAGATACTTAAGTGTAATCCCCAATGGTTGCAGAATGTCAATGAAAGACTGTACCAGACTTGAATTCCAGTTTCCACAAACTTCTTGACGCCAACCGCGGCCGGAGTGAGCCTTGCACTCTTATATTCAAGATGCGGCACACAGTTACTTTGCTTATTTGCAACGAAATGCCTTAATGCAAAACGCCGGTATGGATTTTTTATATACTTAGTTTCATAAAATTATAAACAAATGTTTATTGCTGCCAGTTGAAATTTTATTAAACGTTAAATTTCTTTAATTAAGAAATAATTAATAACCACTCTTTAGAAAAGAGAACAAAACAGGCATCGCCGTCTACAATCCCATCTTCTAACTGAACAGTGTTCTGGTTAACATGAAATTAATTCGCGAACCAAAAATTCGAAGACTTTGACTCTTTATTTACCCACAAGGCTTTCACTCTCTATTTACCCATAACACTAAGTGGTCGTGTTAGCCTCAGCACAATTTGGACAAGATTATGAGAAAAACTAAGTTTCGGGTGAGATTTACACAACTTATACAACTCGAGCAGAATTTTGACAATCTATAATTTAATAATTTTATACCTAACCTAACCTATGTTGCATCTAGACGATTAAGGCAAAAAGCTAGTAAACGTTGTACAAAACCGCAATCCTTGAGATAATGGAAATAGATTGGAAATAAGAAAAACTCGAACTGAATCTGTATAACTTGAGACAGGCAAAGAAAGGGCCTAGATTTCAGATGAATGTTATGTAGTCCGAGAAAGAAAGCAATAAGAAAGTATAGCAGTTTTCACATTTTTTGGGCACCTAAATTCTTCTAATCTTCTTTAAAAATTGTAGAGAAACATCTGAAAAACAAAATTTTCCACTACCGAACACTGATGGTAGGAAAAAGAAGTTTAAGAAATTTCAGTAAAATTTATTGTCAACCGTATTGAGTATTGCTTGAAATGCCTGGAGAATATCTCCCTTTTAAAAATATTCCCAAAGTTGCAGATTTTCCTTACAGAATGGTGGTTGTATGTAAAGTATATTTGAACACATTTGTAAGAGTTGCAGGCAGGAAGTATTGTATTGTAGAGCCATTTGTGCTGCAAAGCGCAGTTTTTTTGCTATAAATCTGAGTTCGAACAACAAAATTCTTGTTTTTAATTTAATATTCTCCCTGCTCTGATATGTTTCAATAATTTGTTAAAAATCTCAAAAATTCATTTAAAAGGTTTTTCACTATTTTGCTTTTTCTCTTCAAAAATAGTTTTATTATATATATTTTTTCACATACTGGTATAAGCTAGATAATGGATTGACTGGCGGAAACGTGAGGGCAAAAACCCTCCCGAATGTAAAACGACGACGCGAGACTGCTAATATTGCATCGGCTTCAGAATCCATTTATTTAATGTACATCATGTTTGTGTAAAATTTGAAAAAAGCGTTCACTTTAAAACGTTTATCCTGCGGCTTAGTCCTATATTTTCAGGTTAAAAGATATTGTTATAGTATAGAGGTGTAAAATGCCATTGTATTTTTAGATATATGAAACTTATTTCTGTCCGTCATGATAATTTATGGCTCCTACGTTACATGCCTGACCAATATATAAAACTTAAAATGGGCTGGAAGCTAGGGCATAATAAAGTGGGATTTGTATAATGTCAAAAGCAGAAGTTGATTTTAATTTTTCCTTTATTTTTAGTTTGGCATTTTCTAAATCGGGGTTAATTTTGTTTTTGCATTTGTTAAATCAACTTAATTTAATCGCTACTGGTTTTTTTTATTAAAATAAACCTTAGTTAGGTATAAATTATCGTAGATGTTTGGATAGGATATTCCAGCGATTTGTGAACGGAGAATATTGTCATTAGGTATTTGTAGAAATAATATTATCAATTATCACATTTTCCCATTCCTGATAGATATTTAGTTTTCCCTCTAAAACAGGTTAGCTAAATAAAGATGTAATGGAAAGCAAGAAAAAGCATCTTGAATTGTTTTCATCATTGGATGTTGATTCAGATTTCAGAATTGCTGATTAGTAATTTCGTAATATGACTCAATACTTTTAATACTCGCGACCCCACAAAATTAACCCAAATATGCGAGACTAAACTGCTTCTCAATTTAGAATCTAAAAGAACATCACACAGTTACAACAAATATGTAAAGGCGTACAGATCTCAATTTGTTTTGTTGTATTTGTGTGGTTTGAGAAAATCGTTATAGAGCCTCTTTCATTTCAAAATTGGCTTTTTTTTGGCGTGTAACGTACACTGTACCTACCCTGGAGTAAGATTGTTTTAGTTTTAGACCAACTAATTCACCAGTGGCCTTAAGCATAGATGAGGTTTCTATGCACATAATAAAGGAACGCCAATAAAGTTAGAGATGATAGTGTATTGAAAGTCAATTCAAAAAGTCAAAGTCAATATATTACATAAGTTCAAAAGTCATAAACCAGATAAACATTTAATACAGCAGATAATAGTCAAATAGACTTGAAATAAAAAAGAATTGCTTAAGGCAAACTTCAAAAATTATGAAATGAAGAAAAAGAATTTTGGGATACTTGATACAACTGTCGAAATATAAATAAAATAAACCAAAATAAACAGAAATATTGCTATAAAAATTGATACGAATTTTAAAAACTAATAAATTCTAACTACAAGTATACAACTACAAAAGTATGTCATTTGAATAATTTTGAAAACAAGATTTATAAAAAAAATAAATTTAAAATCATAAAAATCTGCTGTAATGTCATGAGGTAACTAATTCATAACAGGGAAGAATCCCTATAACAAAATCAACCGCACAAAAAATTTTGATTTGAAAAATTTGAATTTTGTAACATCTTAAATCAAAATCTCTAGCTCTAGTGGTACCCTCTGCAAATATTGATCTATAACCTCTAACGATTTTTTTGTTAATCGTTAATTTTGTTTATTAATTATTGATCTTTCTATTATTTAATTCCTTTTTTTAACGACTACAGTTTAACCTCTTGTGCATGACTGGTTGCATACGTTCTAGGCGATTCGTAGTTCGCGTTACTTTCGTTAGATGTAGCCACTTCCGCTTTCAAATTTCTTTAGGAATTAGAGCTAAATTAATCCAATTCTGATTTGTACTCAGCAACATTGAAACTTGGGGGTATGCTTTTGTAGTCCAACGTAAGGGACACGTCATTGTATTTATCATTATCTTTAAATTTATTGTTACTTTATTGTTACAAGCCTTTAAGGATGGAGATATGCTAACAGTACGTTGTCCACATAACTAAAATTACAGCTGAAGAAAGGTTAGTCGCTCTTTGATGAGAGTACCCATGAACTCTTCTGTTACATCTTCTTTGAGTTTCTATTTTCAGTTTTTAAACAAATACGTATAATTATGTATAAAAAAGCGTTCAAAAGCGCTAGGCTTCAGTTGAATCTACAAAAAAGCCTTTAAAGTTAACTCAGTTGTTTTTACATGCCAAAAAGTTAGACAAACCCCTGCGAAGAATCATAAAGTAATATTAGTATAGTATGATAAAAACCTTTTTATCACAGCAAAGAACTACATTGTCACATTTGAACATAGCGTGCCAATTACTATTAATAAACCATTGGAATGGCATTTTAATGTTGTGATCTTTGCTGCTAACCTTTTCTTCGAGTTAGAGCTGTTGTATGTTACAAACGATTGAAATTTTAAAGCTTTCCATTTGCTACTTTTTAGCAAAAATTATTAAATAATATTGAAAAGTTTCACTTTTCGTTCTAATAATTTTTCTGCTACTACATAGTACCACTAAACTATCGACGTAGCTTTCTGTAGAGATTCGGATCTTGGCATTTTTTTAAATTTATCCTGATAATATTTTACTTTAAAAATATTACAGATTCTTAAATCTTTGTTGCACGCATGTCGTGCGCATTATCCCGCCATGGGTACTTCGAGGACTTTGTGAAGAAATTGGCATTGGACGATTTTTCGTAAGAAACATCTTCTTGTGGGAATAAAACAAAAAATGATTTGGTAAAAAGTAAAATAAAACGTCGAAATACATAGAAATCTAAAAATACATTTTGGACACACTTTCTTGTAATTTCACGAATTAACGTCAAACAAGACGGAGTGCATTAACTTCTTTGAGTTGAGTTATATATCCTGATTAACTGTACCTTGGAGCAAAAAAGGGTAGGTGTCCGAAAACTAACTTTCTGAGTACAATCGTTTTTTCTGCTTTTACCGTATACATGTTACCAACTTTACTTCGCTATATCTTACTTATTTGAAAAAATATAGGTACTCTTTTAAACTTGTACCTTTATAAATATGTCATATTTTTTGAAACTAAAAAATCTATGTTTTTTTGAACGTGAGGCTTTTTATTAAATTATATTTTTGGACATTTGGTTTTTATCGTATACGTTATTTATACGAAAGTTTAATATTTACGATATGAAAATATATTTAAAGAGTACAATCATCAATGTTCAAAACTAATTGTATTTTATTACCAAAACCAACATCTCTTTTTCATACTAACATAAAAATAAAAGTTGTGTACATGTTTTTTTGATGGCAGTTTTAGAGAAATGAGAACATGAAAACTAATAAAACAACACAAAAGAGAAACACAAACACACATTGTTATTTATCATATGCATCCGTCTTCTGCAAATTATGAAGAAGGTTTTGTAATAATTGTGATAATGCAGTGGCGTACCTAAGGTGGGACGAAGAACGCGATCCGCTCCAGGTCTCATCTCGTAGGGGGCCTCCAAATGGGCCATCAATAATTATACCAATCCGTAAATCTGAACTTAAATTCACTGTAGAAAGTGTATATAACAGTAATATAAGACATCTGGCAATGCAAAGCATAACCACAACGAACTCTTTTGTTACTTTTTTCAAATTTTGGCGACCATTCTGACTATGTTTTTGAAAAGATATTAAAAACGAAGACACTACGTGTAATGTAGAATTCAAATCTGAAGTTAAAATCTGAAAATTTAAGAAAAAATGCGAACAGACAGACACATACTTCGCAAATTCAGTAACGACTCCTATTTGAGTTCATTGAAAATAGCTATACTCCGTTCACGATGTTTCTGGGTCGAAACAGGCCATGTTTTCAGTTTTCAATCAAATCTAGCATCTATTCCTTTTGCTTTGTTAAAAAAAATTAAATAATTCTTATATTTTGCATCTATTAATGTCAATATTAAGAAGAATACCAAAGATTATAAATAAAAGCGTAAAATTTTATTTTACAGATATATGTATATAGGAATTTTCGTGAAACTATCTTTTAGCGTAATCGATTTACAGATTTACAAAAAACAAGGCAACAGCTTGAGGTTAAACTGTCACAATATTATAACCTTAAAGTACATTGAGCCGAGTTAATAGATAAACAGCCCGGTTTATAATACTCAAACTATCAATCTGCAACAGCGATACCTACCCAGCAAACAAACAAGCGTTTTTGTCACGTGACAGTTTGGTCGATTTTATACCAATAGACGTGAAATTAAAACGTTTCTTACCCGTTCTAGATACGAGAGAATGTCAAATTTAAAATGTCTTCCCTTACGTTTTTTTCATGTTTTCTTCAACGCTTTTTTTTACGTTTCCTTAGGTTTCAATAGAGGCTGCAATAAAATCTACTTATATGTTATCAAGGTTTTATTTAAGAAAAAATTACAAAATAAAAAACAGAGAACAGAACAGAGAATTGATTGAGATTTTGTAAGATTATTCAGAAAAATTGTCATTGTTAATGAGAGATATAATACTACTATTTACCTCTCCAGAAAGAGGAGCAACACTGTAACGGGTGAAAGCTGAAGAAAAGGGTCTAGTTCCCGTATAAACCAATCGGAAAGGTGTTCGATCCCGTAGCTCGAAGTCGAAGATGGTGGGGGTCAAAGATATCAAATAACCTAGGTATTGATGTTCTTACCTAAACCTAGAACTTGAATTTTAACGAGAAAACCTAAAAAGATACCTAGAGGGCGCCAGAAGCTGAAGATAGAAGAAAGAAACCATCGGTTAACTCACGCAGCTTTTCGTAGGCTAACACCCTGTATATAGAGTTTATTTAAAATATCACCCTGTATATAAAAGCTTGGAAATAGTATTCTGAGGTCGAATTGCATTCTTGTTATTTACCAGGGAACTTACATTGGTTCCGCAACTTAAAATAAAATAAACTTTATAAATCTCCAGCCTCTCTCTCGTTTCTCCAAACTACAAATAATTTATTATACACAAAATCAAATAATATTTTTGGTACTTAAATAAAGCTTATAAAACAAAACAAGGCTTATATAAATAAGAACGCAAAAGTTAAACTACATGAGCTTATTTTCATGCTTTGGAATTAAAAAAACATCTGTATGAAAAATCAAAATATAGATCAAAATGATATGATTAAATAAAGAAAGTATTACTTTACAAACATCCAATAAAAGTATGAAATAAAATGAAATCGGGTCTGAAGGACCCGTTTAATAAATGCGTTTAAAAACCTTTAAAGCAACACAAAAGAATTATTGAATAAACATCTAGAAAAACAAAATTAAACATAAATTAAAACCATTATGAATTTAAAGCTTATGAAATTGTATTATTTGCTTCAAACAAAAGTGTCGAGAGATTATTATAAAATTTAAATAACCTATTAGTTATTGCCTTTAATTTCCCGGAAAAGTTACATTATAGAAAGATACCTTACCTAATATTTGAAAATTAATCATTTTACGTAGAATATTCAAAACTTTTAAACAAAGTAGTATACAGAAAGAAAAATACAAACGTACATATAATATAAAAGATTTTCTATCTTACTCTAAATCAAAAAATTGATTAACGAAAGTTGAATTTTCATAAAATCGAACTATGAGAAGGCATGGTTACGTTCACAATCAATTTTAAACACTTTAATTTTTTTATTATCAACGAAGAGAATACCAATGTTGTCAGTAAAGATGAAAGGTTGTTTTCACCAGCCAGGGAGTATAACAAAGATTCCATCAGGAAATTAACCACGGTAATCAGAAGAACATTCTGTATCCACGCTGCTGAACATCCCGTTCTACTCGTGGGTTTTTCAGGTCCGACAAACATGTCGTAATCAAGGCTCACGAAGAGTACGGTAACGCTTACGAAAAGCACCAAAAAAAAAAAAGCTTATGGAAACACGATACAGCTCACGGAGAGCACCACAAATTAAACCCACGGTAAGACTTAATTTTCAACACCGGGACCAGAAGAAGACTGCGGCCCCAAGCCCGGTTGGGCGTTCTGAATTCGACTGCTTGAGTTGATTTGGCACATGGAACAATTTGAAATAATAAAGAAGCTGGCTGTACATTGTATTATCGATGTTAACACAGACAAGCATAAAGACCGTGGAATGTTTCAAACGTTCATAATTCGGGTATGAACCAAGCTTTCTTTAAAACATAAAATGCTAAAGTATCAACAGAACTTTCTGCGAACTGATAAATATAAAAAATGTTTAGGCGACTGTAAGACAATTAACTTCTACGAGAAGTCACGTACGATAACAATTTTAACAATAGAACTTTAAAGAAACCTTGGACGGAATATCTGTTAACAATATGAATAACTTGTTGAATATTATAAAACGAAATGAAACGATAAGTTCATATTAAATGAATGTATTTAAAACGAAACTCAAAGCAGAATTCGAATGAGTACGCAAAATGTCGAAATGACATTACAACACACACATCATCACAAATTAAATTTATGTTACAAGAAGTCTGGCTAGAATGATCTTCACTAGTAGTGCCTACAATTCCGTTTGTAGTTTCTGACTGGTCATTACAAGTAGTAGATAAAGTTAGATATGTGGCAACTGCACTCACTTTCTTTTCATTGTCTTTACCACATATCACTTGCTGTAATTCCTCTTTACGCTTTTTAATCCTCCAGTAAAATTGCCTCTTCCCTACTGACGTCTTGTATTCCATCACATCTTCGTTTATTTTTCGTCGTTTCGACATCAAAATTCTTTAACCAGTTCTTAATGTTGTCTTCTGCGCTCCTTTTTGATGCAAAAGGTACTGCTTTACAGCTGTTAAAAGTAGGAATTGCAATTTAATACAAAAAATTTATTTTTCGAAAATAAATACTTACCAACAATTACCTTTTTAAGGCGATAATCTTAAAAAGCTTTTTTGTTCCGCCTTGTTCCAAAAAAAACTAAAATCCTTGGCTAATTTAAATGATGGACAGTACTTTAATAAAGGATTCCTCAAGGCAACTTTACTGGTTTTATTAACCGTTGATAGAAACGTACTCTGAAAATTTATATAACGTAAATTTATGTATATATTTATTTCAATAATAAAACTCACCAATAACCGTTGGTTTTTAACTCTTTCAAGGTATTTTTTTGTACTACACGAACTTAAAACTTTAAATATGCCGATACGTTTATTTACACGGAAAAGATTTCTTTGAAAACTCGAACACTTCTTAAAACAAGAAAAGGTTTCCATATTCATAAAGGGTGACAGCAACAACTACAGATGTAATCATGAAGTTTCCTTTTTATAGATGAATATCCTATGCCAGGCGTCCCCAACCTTTTTGTATCTAAGAGCACATTCTAGAATATCGGTCGAGCAGCGGGCACCCTTTATTTTTTCAAAGTAAATTTATAGTTGGACATAATAGTAATACATAGAATATACAAAAAAAATTATTTGATTCCAAAAATATAATTTTAACATATAAAAATTATTGTTTACATTCT
>VTPC01006759.1:0-62541 GCA_011009095.1 Ignelater luminosus | reverse complement strand
ACAAAGGATGTTCAAAAAAGATACCTAAATTTAGAAAACAATAAAAATGATATGGAAATATTAGAATACACTACGAGCGGTATAACAAAGAAAAGAAAAATATCAAAAACAAGATGTGTGGCAAAAATACAAAACATAACACACAAAGAATTTTGGAACCAAACGGAAGAACTTACAAATATATGTGTAAGCCTAAAAGTGGAGAAAATTGCAACACATGAACCAAATATAATTAAAACAGAACAAATCAAAAAACTAATAGAAAGACTATATCAGAATACAGATATAGCAATAAAAAAATAAGATCCAAAGTTTAGAAAAAAAGGAAAAAGGAAAATAATATTGTAACGCGCCATCAATTGAATATACCACAGAAGTCTCGAACTATTCAGGTGTTCCGACCGTCAAATATGCGAGAAAATGCGCGAACCTTCTAGGTTCATCGAGAAAAACAAGGAAACGATATATAAGTGCAAGCGGGAGCAGCAGTTACGCGGTTGTTACTTAGTGAATAAGCTCGTAGTAACAAACGAAATAAATGTGTAATTAGTGACATAAATAAATTATTCTGTACGTATAGAAATAAACAAATTTAGTGAAAATAAGTATTAGAAATAAATTGTAATAGACTTACTTTAAATAAATATTAAAAATAAATGAACGTTTTATTAAAACGTTACAACATAAAACACAGGCCATAATATTAAAAAAGTGAAAAATAAAATATACAGTAAAACAGTAAAGGACTTAAAAAATTTACTAACTGAAAGTAATTGGAATAATATACAAAAAATAAGAAGTGCAAAAGATAGAAATATACTTGTCAAATATAAATCTAAAAGAAGAAATAGAGAAGAACACAAATAGGATAAAAACAAGGCAAGGGAAAGAAAGAGAGTCAAAACAAATTATTAGAGACCGGATTTCTAGGCACTAAAAATCATCAAAATAGGCAGGCAAATAGGCACTAAAAACCTTTAAAGTAGGCATCATGATAGGCAATCGAGGCGGTCAAATAAGCATTTTAGGCAACGAAGTAAGCACTTTAGGCCACCAAATAGGCATAGGTGACTAAATAAGAATTTTATGCAATTTAATAATTCTTGAGAGAATTCATTCAAGATTTTCAGCTTTACTGCTTAACCTTTATATGTTTTTATAATTAAATTTGTGAACTAAAATTTAATAATTATCTTGTTGAAGAACTGTAAAATAATATTGATATGATAAAACGGTAAATTGATAAAAAACTTAAAACATGTTAAATAATACATCTGAAAACAAATTACAATATTAGAAATACATTTTATTATTGGAAGTACTACACAAAAGGACATTTATACAGGGTGTTTCCTAATGACGGTAAAAAGTTTTAATAGATAATTCCTGGGCTAATTATAAGTAACAAATTCCATATAAACAATGCACCCCTTCCGAGATACAGATACTTGACTTTTTTTAGTTTTATAACGAAGATACACTTACTTAAATAGCATTTAAGGTTAATCTGCTTCTTTAAATTTGACGCGTATATTAGGAGTCTGACTTGTTTAAACGTCTATCAACATAAACATCTTAAGCGGATTATCTTTTGTTAAGGGCATACTTTCTTTACTACCTCTATCTTTTAATGGGTAGCTTTATTGTAATATTTTTAAACTATTTGCAGAAATTACGATTTATTACTGCCTGGACATCTGAAATGGATTATAAAAGGTTTCTTTAAAAGAAGAAAGCAAATTTCTAAAAATAACTAACGGATCTTAATCAATAAAGGTAACAATACTGACATTGTATTTTAAAAATTCTTAAAGTAAAATATTGATTCAAAAATTCATACAAGTAAAATATGCACTCATTTAGGTAAACTAGGCATCTATTTAGGCAGAATAGGCACCTATTTAGGCAAAATAGGCATCAATTTAGGCAAAATAGGCATTTATAGGCAGATATTAAAGATTGTAGGCATTTATTTTAAAAGCATAGAAAAAAAGGCACTTAAGCACTTAAAAAAAATTTTTTTTCAAGTGAAAAGTGGGTAGATTATCCTAAAACGAATTTTCCTTCACTTGCCTAAAAAATCTAAAATTAGGCACTTGCCTAGAAATCCGGTCTCTACAAATTATACATATCAAAGGTATGAGTGTAATCACAAACGAAGAAAAATTATTACAAGCTGTAACAGAAAGAATAGGCGTAGAAAAAGCGGATGACATGAGTGTCAAAAACATGAGATCGAGTGGAAGACATACGCGGGCTGCAACAATAGAGGTTCCAGTTTTACTGGATAAATAAACAAAGAAATAAAACAAGAGTAGGTTTGGTGCAATGTACAGCTGAACCAAGAATAAAAGTAGTAAAATGCTATAATACTGAGAGTATGGCGATATAGCAAAACAATGCCATGGTACTGATAGAACTAATACATGCAATAGATGCAGTGAAAACTGATACTTTGCCAAAGAATGTCAAGAACAAGAAAAATGCATATTATGCAAAGGACAAAAACACAAAACTAGCAACAGCAAATGTGGGGCTTTTTTAAAACAAATTAAGCAAACGAAGAAAAGAAAATGTCAAAAAAACATTACAAGATACAAGGGAAGGACCTAAGTGAAGTAGATGAGGCAATAGCTAATGGTGATTAAAGTCCTACAAAGGTATCTAAACAGAAGCAAAGCAGCACCGAACCTGTTACAAGTCACCATATCCTAAGCAAACATGGAAGCTATAGTGAATACCGGGTAAAGATTAAAAAAACAAGACAACCCAATGTGTGCACACACTGGGTACCTGAACAGACAGACAATGCGGAACATATTCTTAACTTCGAAGATGATAAATGACACACAAGAAAGAGAAAACATATAGAGACAAAAGAGAAAGACAAAGTACCACTGATGTAATGCTAATGCTATTCCGGTGTTATCTTAGAAGATAAAAAGAAAGAGAATTTTTAGTGGGTGGGTCTTCTCGTGACGGCAGGAGTCCCACACTACTCTGCCGCTTAATCTAAAAGCAACGGTAGAGTGTGCATGATAATTTCCTCTTCCTGCACAAAAAAAGGGATGGCATTGAACAATGAATGCGGTACATATCATTGATAATGATAACCGATAAGAATTCGGTAAGAATAATCCCAGGATAGCACGAAAAGCATAAAAACCCAACTTTTTCTTAATATATGGATTTCCATCGAACTTCAAGATGGAAAGAATGTTGTAGCTGTCTACCGGAGACCTCCAACGCAGGAAAGACGCGGACCGGAAATCCTGCAGTTCCATATCTACCAAATCCAATAGGGTCTACCGAAAGAGGAAAGGACTGGAAAGCTGAAGACTGCTTATTTCCAAGCGCTACATAAACTTACTTAATTAGCCTAGAAATACTGTATTTAGGTACGATGACGTTCAGCGGTCGGAGACCTAACTTCAGGATGTGCATGGATGGCTTGATGGGTTTGATACCTTTACTAAGATTTCGACTTTTTGTCGAGGATATGGTAAGTTATATCGGTTCCTAATTTTCAACCATGCGTAGTCGTTGGATGAATTTTCAGAAACTAATCCTATTAATTACTTTAAGTATATTAACAAGGTATGGTTAGCAACGAAAACGCCCTAACCATAATAGGACTGAAAACAGTGCTTTACAAGTTAACATATAATGCACAAGTCCTCGAGGTAGAAGCATTGTAGTACACAGATATGAAACCTTGTGCTTAGGAAGCTTTGCAGTGATTGCAGAGAAGGATTTGGATGTTATTGGAAAGCCTGATTGTTTGAGAGGCTTATCTAAAAGATAATGGAATGTTTTGCAGTTTTAGAGGTATATTATCAGTGTTTTCAAGACAAATTTCTACCGGTTGTCTAATCTTGTTTTTCGGCCTCCTGGGCAGATGGAGATGTCAAAGGTCATACGTTCACAAATCATTTTTTACTTATTTTGGCGCATTCACTACTTCCTTGAAGCTATTCCCAAACATCCTACATAACGAAATCCTCTGTTGATTTAAATTTATGATTGAGTATTCAAGCTATACGTTGCATTATTCTATCATTATTAATTCGCAGAAAGGTCTATTTTTGATTTCATTATCATTTAACAACTCATAGCTCTCTCAGTTTTCAGTTCTAATTGTTATAGGTGAAATTCTAATTTCTAACCATACAAGGTTCGCATCTTGTAGGTTCTTGTTTTACTTGCTTTGCTGGAGGACTATTTATGTAGGTCAGAGCTTTCTAAGATGCTGTTGTTGCTAGAAAGCGAGAAACAACAAGATTATTTACACATGGTACTAAGATAAACACTCAGAATTTCAAGAAATTATTTTTCATTGGGAAATAATATTTAGACAGATGTAGGTTTTGTTTTTATTTTGAAACAAAATACGTTAATTATAATTCCAAGCCCGGTTGTTATTTAGTAAATGCAGATTGGATCTTCAATAACATTTTAATTACTTATGTAAGCGTAACGCGAAGCTTATTATGTGTAATAATATACATTTGATTAAAAGCATTAAAAAGTGAGTAATTCCTAATTATTAAAAAATTGAATGGGTATGTTTTATAAAAAATAAAGGAAACAAATGCGAAAATAAAATATTTTTTAAATCGTCCCTTCAGGAAACCTTTATTTGCTTAGAGAATCTCAATTCTCCAATATTCTTGTTTCGATAGCTAAGTTTATCATAAGCCTCTGAGGAGATACCCGAGATCTCTTCAAAACTTTTAACGATTCCTAAATAAAGTACCAGAAGAATTTATCTTTTAAAAGTTGATATCGAATTGATATCGTTTAGAAGAACATAATCATAGACTTCATAAATATTTTGCACCTTTTCAATTTTTTTCTGCATTATTTAATGAAAATCTTTATTTAAAAAAATTTATTTATTATTTGAATATTGTTTTCTACGTGGTTTGAATCTCCTACAGAGATATACTACTATCATTGTTTGGAACTTTCTGTAGGAACAACAGGATTGTTGAACAAAAGTCCCTCTCGTCTCACTATGGAGCAGAACTAAACTCTCGCATCCAAACCACGAATAAAGCTTATTATGTTACCTCTCATTTTGAATGTAGCGTAGCATTAAAACCAACGTTAAACTAGAAATGTACAATAATATCAGCAACGTAAACATAAAACCTGATAATTTCAATTACTAAATTAACAGAACCTAGAAAGAGAGCAAACGTAAGTAGATACTGGTTGGTTTGTTTCAAACCAAAATTGTTTGTGAGGTTAATTTCTCCATTTACTGAAACATCTAAAATGTAAGACTGAGATATTTAAATACAAAACTTGAAAACAAAAAGAGTTATGTTTATGCATATCTATTTGAAGTTTATATCAGAATGAAAATAAATATTTTTGAACTAACATTTAATGCCTGCAAGGCATTCAAGTTTCCTTCATGCAAGAGTAACTTTAGACATTATCTATCCACAAAGATACAGAAACAAAATTTTGTTGTTGAAAGGAGTCCTTATTGTTTGTTATTTCTATTTCGAATTTCAATGAAAACCAAATACGTGCCTTTTGATTTTGGCAAGAAAGAATATCAAGTGATGAGCAGCCAATTTATACGCGGAAATATATACTGACAATACAAAGAAAAAAGATGCCTCGGGAAATCAAGAATTCCTGTATATCATTATTAGAAATGCAAAGCAAACGTATTCCCTACAATATGCACAAGATTTAACAAACACAAATACCCTCGTTTGCTCACCGACGGTAAACAGGAGCATTGTTCGGTAAACAATTCTATTTTCATCCCGAACAAGTCGAAGTAGGTTCATTTCAAGCAGCAGATAATCCCTACATACTGCATGTATGTAGGTATATAAGGCTTGCTTTTCAAGAAATCTCTCAGGTGATTAGCTTTCCCTTTGAAGTTGCAGTCAAATATTGCTGACCCAAATAAACAACAAAACTACATTTCCGCAATTCGTTTCCGTGTGAATAATAAAATGTGGATGTAACCTTTAATCTCTTTAATTCACATAAATGAGATGCTACTACCTAGGTTTCTCTAAATATTTACTGGTGTGAAATAAAAATCAAACTGTAGTTACTTGATATTAAAGGGTGTAGGCAAACAAGTAATTATTGTCAAGACCGATAATGTGTATACTTTGTTATTATGACAATTTTCTCTGTCGGGTAAATTGTCGATATCAGCTAGTGTTTGACAAACAGTTCGCGGCATCTCGCGAAGGTTAATTTACTCTGTTAGTTGTACGTCGCAGTGTATGTGGCATCACTCAAGTAAACAACTTCAAATGAATAAGTGAATAGTTTCACCGTCAGCATATATCCATTGATTTTATCAAGTTTCTATTTTACACTATCTATTCACGCCTTTCTACAAACTCAGTTTTCTTCCTTTTGTATATTTAGCTTTCCATATTTTATTTTATTTTCATTAATTGGTCTACTAAATATTTATTGAGTCATGCTTTATTCAGTTATTCAATTTCTACTACAAAAGATATTATACGAAACTGTGATGTAATTATACAAGAAACCGTTAACTAATATTGTGATACCAACTACGTCTCATCCTTTTACAAATTCTAAGAGTTAGTAGTTACACCGTTCACTTGGTAGAGAATGTTAATGTATCTGATTCCCCTATATTAAAGTGAGCGTTTTAGAAACCCAAAGATTCTTCAACCAAGAAGAAGACTCATTAATTTAAGAATGGAGTAAAGGTAATCAAATCCCTGAAAATTACTGGTAGGTGCTGATAGTGAAACTGCGCAAAACCTTAATTAGAACATTTGGTTTAAGGTTTTGATCTTTAATTTTGATACTTCCTGTTGATAATATACTTCTTATGGATCTAAAGGCAAGTTCCAATGACGTTTAAACTTAAATCTGGATTCCCATATCCACTAGTAAACTCCAAGTCGATAGTCTGCCTTACAAAGAACAGACTTTGAATTCGAGTATCATATCTATCAGAAAAATTTCAGTCTACTATCAAACTGCTCTCTAAGGTTGGCAGCAGTTAAACCAAAGCATCTTCTTAACACACATCTTTTTCAAATCTTCTAGAATGTTACAAATTGATCCCGATGCACTTGGAACTAGACAAAAGGTGAAGTGTCCTATATTTGAATCACCACAAACGTTATCTGCACTTGTTTGACCAACATACGATGATTTTGCGAAATTTTATTTGCTTACAAGGACTGTTTTAAAGCCAACCAAGGCAAGTAAAGACCTAAATATGTCTGATATAAGTGAAACAGTTGCTGTGAAAGTAAAGAATATTTGGAAAAATTCGTCAATTCCAACAGTGTTTCATACCAGGGTTTTGCAGCCGATAAGAGCACATAATAATAGTTACCTTAAACTTTTAAAGCCATTTAAGAAAGGCCAAAATGAGAAAAAATATCTGGAAAAATTTGTATCACTCCAAAGCAGATGCGTCTTTGTCTTCCTAATCTGGCAAAAGTAAGTCATCGCTATGGTTTGTCTGGCAGAGCAGCTACAGCTATAGCAACTGATATTCTTCAAGATGTTGGTCTTGTGCCGAAAGCAGATTCTGATAGCGTTACTGATAGAAGTAAGTTGAAAAGAAAAAGAGGAAAGCAAAGGCACGCTGCTGCAAGAGAACGTGAACAGAAACTGTTTAGACTATTTCTTGATGGAAGAAGGGATAAAATGAGAAGAAAGGTAGCAAGCACTATAAGAAAGTTGTAATAGAAGAACATATTTCTCTAGTAAGTGAGCCAGGTTTTACTTTTATTGGACAGCCATTAAGCGGCTCTTCTCAAAATATCCAAAGAAGTATTGTCGACGTCTTAAGAAATAAAGATATTTTCACAGAAGGTCTGATTGCAATACAATGTGATGGAATAGTGGTAAATACAAGAAGAAAAGAAAGAGTTATACAAGTGTTCGAACTGTACTTTGAAAAATCACTTCAGTGACTTATATGTTTATTGCACATTAATGAGTTACCATTAAGGCATTTGCTACAGAGCATGGATGGAGTAACAAGTGAACCTATTTTGCGGATCGGAATCCAGAGAAGGCTTCATTGCAGCGTCTCTATAAAAATTTAATTTTGATTTGTACTTTTATGTATTGGCTATAAAAAAAGTTTTTTGGACGATTTCACACCATCCTAGTGCATAGCCTTAAAATCAATATGTTGATATTTTTGCCACTTTTTCAGTATCGTTAAGATAATAAATAATTTGGACTGTTAATTTCAACCAATTGTAGCTCAAGATTTGTTTTAGAAAATCTTTTCTCACTTGTGATGAAGACTGCAGCAGCTTCAATCAAGTGGTTTAGAGTTTAAGTTCTAATTTAACTGCAAAATTACCTTTAGACACAAACATTTTAAAAAGAATCTTCTGCTACTGAGCATTTGTTTACGCATCTGCTAATAAAACTATAACTTATCAACAACCGGTTTCTTCTGCTTTAGAACCATTAAAAAAATTAAATTATTTATTTCCTTCTGATTTCGTTCCTGTTTGTCAGTTAACCTTGCTTTTTCTACATTTATTGAAGATACTGTTCTATTTATAACTAAGATTTTGTACAGGTCTTAACAGACGTTTTTTGTAATTACGCTTTTAGTTCCGTTGCTGAGGCTACAAATTAACTCTGAGTTTTGGTTGTCAGATACTCCCTTTGAATATCGTGAAAAACGGAGAATTTTATTTTATTGAAACTGGAAACTACATCCCTGCTTAGCCAAAAAGTATATTTATGATGAGAATAAACTACACATCGCAGACTAGGTTTTGTACACTGACAGTGTGAGTATTCCTCAATTTCACTTGACTCCTCCTGTCTTTCAAATTTTTTCAATCTTCCTTGATTTTCTTAATTTTTTTTTGATTTTTTTAGATTTCCTAACAACTATACACATTTTTTGCAGTTTACGTCTTGAATTAAAAGGTGAGTGAATAATATCGCATTCATTTACTTTTCTTTCGGACTGACTGTACGCCTTTTCAGACATGGTAAAGAATAATTTATAATTTGGGATAGCGAACGCAGCTCAGCATGCGCTGAAAGTGAAGTAGAGAGAAGAGAAGAAAGAGAAGAACGCGATTTCTGGTCGGGTCAATCTGAAAGAAAACGTACAGGGAAAAACAAGTCCACCGCATTGTCCAATCAGTCTACAGTCCCCCTCTGGGCTCATCACTGCAGCAGAGCATAAACGCAGCCACGATGAGCGCGCTACTCCTACTACGAATCCGCAATCTACCATACGAAAAGTCCAAATTAATCTAAACCAATTATAAAAGGACTGACTAATGTAACATAATCAGACGTTATCAATTATAATCAAATGAAGCTGAAATGTAGTATCCAGCATTCACTACATGTTGTCTAAAAATCAATTAATGGAAATTATTGTTGATTATATGAATGGGAAATGGGAAATGGAAAGAATACTTTGACAATTTATTAACAGAAAACCCAGCTTGAAAACACCGACCTTACAGAGACAGCGATTAAAGTACAGGTAATAGCTTCTCTGATAAGACTACATAAAGCAGATATAACAAGAATATGCAAGAACCTGAAGAAGAAGAAAAGAAATTCCCGTAAAGTTTTAAAATACGGAAACCAAACGCTGTTCCAGCAACTAACAAAATTATTCCAGAATTGCATTAATGGGACAGAAACCCTGACAGAATGGAAAAAATCACATATTTCAACAATACACAAATAGGGCAGCAAAGAAGACTGCGAAAACTATCGAGGTATGTATTCACTGAGTCGGATGTATAGAACAATACCAAAAAATATAATCGAAAACGAATGTAAAGACCTTCAAGCAGAAGAACAAGCGAGTTTCAGTATCAATAGAAAAAAAACCGCAAGGAACCAAGATATATCTACTGTACGTCGACTTAAAAAAAGCGTATGGTAGTGTGCCTCTCAAACGCTTCTGGGAAGGGTTAGAATCGAGCAATATCAACATAAACATTATAAAAGCACTCAGAGAACTGTATGACAACACACAGGCCCGAGTAAAAATAGGTAACAAACTATCAGAAAACATCAAATCTAACAAAGGATTGAAACAGGAATGCTGTCTATCACCAACGCTCTTCAAAATATACTTAGAGCAGACATTCAAAATATGGAAAAGGAAATGTGAAGAAAACTTAACAACAATAACACACTGTACACACTATGCTTTGCCGATGACCAGGTAGTGTTAGCTCAGGACCATGATGACCTAGAATACATGGCACGGAAACTGATAGAAGAGTACAGTAAATGAGGCCTAGAAGTAAATATAACAAAAACAGAAACCATGTGCAATAGAAACATACAGCAAGACCTGATACTACAAAATCAACAACATATCAATGTAAACTCTAAACCAACCAATAAGAAAAAGACACATACAAGGCAAAAGAGCAATAGCGATGCTAAATGGAATACTCTGGAAGCAAACCATATCGAAAGTGAATAAAAACAGAATATATAACATTGTAGTCAGAAGTATTATAACGTATGGCGACGAGGTATGGCAAATAAAGGAAGAAACCGAACAAATACTGAAAGCCACAGAAATGGATTATTGAGAAAGCTCAGCAGGAAAGTCAAGAAGAGAAAAAGTAACAAACAACCGTATCAAGGAAATAATGAAAGTAGAACACACAATCGTCGTCGATATTAGGACAAAATAACTCAATCTAGGGTACATTCTAAAGATTGTCAAAGCAATCAGGGTTGACAAATTTAAGTGTCTTATTTAATATTAGTAGTGAAATCTCAGCCCCTATCTTTAATATGTTTGCTTTGATTGCGGATTCAAGCTTGAAATTAGAAGATTTGAAGGTGCTTTGTAAAATATGCTAGAATTGCTTGGCAACACTAAGTGTTTGCTTTTATCTCAACCTAAAAATAAATGCGTATGTCTAACTTAAAATATAAACGTTTATACTAAATTTATGACGACCATACAACTTTCAGATAAAAATCAAAATTGCACACGTGCCTCATTAAGTATAATTATATATTTTTTATTGTCTCGTTAAGTATGCTATGCTTAAAAATTGTATTTTGTTGTATTGTATTTTGTAAGCAGAGGGCTATACTGAAAAATACACTAATTTTTCAACACGACGGCGCACCAGCGCATTCGTCACGTTACAAACCATCTTAATAATACGTATTGACGATGAATTGGTCGTCATAGCCCTGTAAGATGACCTGCAAGATGTAATGTAGTGGTAGGTACTGTTTTGTTGAAAATTGCTAGAGTCCTTTTCTTTTGTTTTGTTCAAAACACAAAAAAAAACATAAATGTACATGTACATATGCATAATTCAAATGTTCGTTGCAACTACTGTTTCTAAGCACAGCCCTCTTTACTAAAATATGGTTATTTAAATTAACAAAATTAGAGTTTTATAAAATAACGCTTAAACCACCGCAGATAGACCCAAAGACCATTAAATAAAAATGAAAGAAAATTAAATTTTAAGTCTGATTATACAAAAATTTTCATATCGTTCTATTTAAAAATATCAAGTTATCCATGATTGAAGATCTTCATTTTCAATGATCCATAATGGGACCATAGTAATCTTTAACAAAGTCATTTGTAACACAATTGATGTAGCAACCCGTATTTGACACGATGATCAAAACGTATCTTCGTATCCTGTTTAGTTCCAGAGATATTTCAAAATTTCTAAAACAATGTAAAACTAAATTTTTTCAAGAAATACTAAATATCTCGAAAACGGCGCAATTTAGACCAAACATGTAGTTAATAAAAATGAATCTAAATGCAATAGGAAATCCAAAAATAAAGTAATATACCGGGTGTTCTATTTGAAAAAATAAAGTAAGATGCTGCCACAAACAAATCGAACACCCTGTATAATTCAAAATATTTTTAGGTCAAGCTTTCAAAGGCACTATGTTGCTTTCTGCTCTTAATTTGTTTTTATTTCCTAACATAAAGCTATTATCCTACTAGAGCGGAATCTTGGACCACCCTGTACACTTACTTAGTATAAATACGCTTGTTTGAGCATTCCGTTGTGTAAGTGACTAAACTGCAAAACAAAAAAATTATAATCACCCCGGAATGGTAGTAATTCTTTTCAATCTTTTATATCTAATAAAAGTTAGAACCTATAGTAATTTCAGCATGATTTATTTATAAAAGAAAGCCATCTTTAGAAATATCATTAAGATTTTCAACTTTGACCTTTTCCTCTTATCAAAACTAGCATATTATAATTCAAGATACGTTTAACAAACCTACGAACAAGCTTTTAATAAAACAATAAAACGTAGTAATTGGAGCCTTTGTGTAAACAACGAATTTAATTATATTAATTACTGCAAAGGCTCTATGAAATTTAGAATTAATAAAGACCTTAAAATAAAGTGCTCATTGCTTAATTACCGTATTCACAATTTCATTAACAGTGAAACGATGTAAATAAGCATTCTTTAGTGCTACTTGTACCTCAAATTCCGTGTTGTAGCCCTGTTACAAATACTAATTCACAGCTACAAATAGCCATTATTCAAAAACCTCTTTATGAAGGGAAATCTAATTTATTAAAAGTAAACACTTCAGGTGACTGTTTTCAATGATTTTCCTTTGACTGATATTAAGGTGTGTCAATCAAGCCGAATCGAATCAGTTTACAGAGTAAGTAAACGTAATAACCAACAAATTCAAGTTCAATAGAATTAGCGTTAATTTACAAGAATTTTTAATGCTCTTCATAGATGGTGCACAAAAAAAACTTTACAGCAATCCAAAGTGCTTACCTGCTGTTATGGTGATTTTCTAATAAAATGAAAACGCCTGAAAGACGTTTGGCTAGATATTGAACTTACGAGAACACTGCAGTTTCGATGATGGGTCTACTTATCACGATTTAGGTTTTGCACACTAAATCCAGCGTCTAGAATGGAACAGATACCAACTTTAATTCATTTAAAATCAACTTAAAGTGGTAATGCTAATTGTAATCACCCGTGAATCCAAGATGTGGACAAGGTGCTCTGCTGAACTCTCAAAATCAACAACCGTCATGTTGTTTGGAGCTCGGATTGATAGCAGATAAACTCAACTTCTATTAGATACCATTTCATCGTTCTTTCGAACTTCTTAAGAGAAGATAACCATTGCTAGAATGGGGTTAACCATTGCAAGTATACTTAGGCCGCTATTTCTGACCAAGGCAAAAAATTAATCCTTGTATGTATGTATGTATATATGTATGAATGCATGTATCATGAGCTACGTAACCATTCACAGGCTGATTTCCTGATTTGGTGATCTGTTCTTGGATTACCCAAAACCAAAGCGTGATGAATTCTGGATACACCCCAATCAACTTCTGTGCTCAGTATCGTTATTTACTTAGTCAGATATACTTGTTGATCTCTTGGATTCTTTTTTATTTGTCATAAAACTTCAAACTTTACTAATTTTCTAAGGTGAAGCCAATGTTATCTGTCGTTTCTTTTAACTCTCTTCAGTGCATGATTCATCTCAATAACTAGGTGCAAAAGTAACAAAAACTAAATCGTCAGTGAACCCCAAGGAATTGATTTTTGCGAAAGTGGAAGCTAACTTTTGTCGAAATAGCAACTGAAATATTGTCTACGGTCACATTAAGTGACAATGAGTCCTGGCATCTAAAGTGATGCATGTCTCGGCCTGATGATATAGTTAGTGAATCCTTCAGGCAGCTCGGCCTTCTTAGTATTCAATGTTCGATACTGTTAAGTAAAGTTGTTGCAGATTGAATTTTGATTCGTTTATCCGAAATCAAATACTGCGCGCCATTTACCAGTTAGGATGTGATGGAGTTACCTTAATATTACTAACGCAATCAAAATGAGTCGATAATTTCTAGACTATTTTGTCTGACTGGTCTTAGGAAGGGAGATTGTTTTTGTGTGGGTAAAAGCTGACGGGAACTCGCCGATAAGAAGTACTCTGTTTATAAAAGGAACCAGATGTATTGGTTAAATAATGTTGAGATCTGATGCTCGACCTCTTCTCAAATAACGGGATCTTAGATGTTAGGCCAGATTGGTGGCTGATTTGAATAGGATTTAGAAGGGTAGTTAACGATTTTCCCTCAGAGTTTTGAAAGCTCCTTTGAGAATCTAGCGCAAGAGTCCTTTTATTAGATTTAGTTCATACTGAGAGCGGGCGAGTTCTTTCCACCCATCTTGCCACTTTTTTGCTGGAGATGGTATTGACAGATTGGATACTGAAGCTCTAACAGAAAAGTAACGCCAGACTAGTAATGGTGAATGGAGTAGAATGAACCATTAAAGTTTTCTGTTCCTTCTTTTTCCGTAACAAAAATGCCCGCTTCTCGGAGATTAATTATAACTGCTCAAACTATCTTCTTACATCTAGTCGCGACGAGGGAGTACTCATTTGACAGCTTTCAAAGTTCTGCAGAGAATCGGTATAAAAGGATGGTTGATTCAAGAACGCAACACCATCGATCATTGCACACGACTTTTTTTTGACATAATGCAAAGCTTTTTATCTTCTCATCTCATCTTATCATGCGATAGTTGGGTCTTTTTATTAACCACCTCGAAGAGCTTGGTTTTGCTGTTTGGAGGTTCAGGGATAATTTGGACTCTGGTGTGATAGCGCTTGTTCTATATGGTCAACAGAATCGTCGGTCAGGATTTTTCAGCAAGCCCTTGGTTTAGTATAACAAAACTAGCCGTAACTTTCGAATACAGGTGGTAGCCTTTACAGCTACTTGAAACGTAGTTCATTAGTGTCCTCCTCTCTTTAGGTAACTTCGTAGATTCCATAAGGGTTCCAAGTAGAAGCAGTGTCATGAGTTATGCTGTGCAGTTTTGTGTTTCACCGGCTTGAACTAGACTCCTACTAAAACCTAGCAAAGCAACGGACATCCTGCGGATGGTTTTTCCTTTTATGGCAAGTTGATATTACAAAGGTCATAGTTACCATAATAGCACTAAGGTAACATGTAAAACCTTAATGTTTATTTTAGAGAGTATACAGATAGAGTGGGCATTTAAAAACAATCACTTTAAGTTTAAGGAAGAAGTCAAATTTACAAAGAAAAAGTATGCAGTAAGATAAAAGAACCAGGAAAGGAAAATGTCAATAGTTACAAACTGATCTGCCAAAATGATTAATGCCAAAGCTTCAAAGCAACCCTATTGTAAAATCAATGAAATTGTAGTAAATTGAAGTTAATGACTCCTTCAAAATCATTTTGAAATTTGTAAATGGTAAAAGGTTTCTTAAAGGAATAATATTAACGTGACGAAACCTATCTAAAAGAGGAGTTTAGTACAGCTAACTAAATACTCCTATGGAGGCATCTTCAAAATTATTTTGAATCGTTTCACACATTATACAACGGCGGAAGATGCTGTACAAAAGAAAAGATTTCTCTAACGATCAAAATGTTACCAAAAGGTCAACCGTACTATATTGACTTCAAGGCTACGCCTTCGACACATTAAAACTTGTAAACAAGAAAGTGTGGCTGTATCATATTTCTGAACGTCAATTATTTTGTTTGCTCATTTTTGTCAGTGAATCAGTATTATATGTATGGTATTTCCCTTTTGCACAAAAAGAATTTTATGTTCAGATAAACAAAAGTTGGTTTTAGAATAATTTTCTTAATTCAAAACTTCCAGAGGGAAATTTTCAGTTCTGTGTTTCTTTAATTCAATTATATTATTTAATTACAGGAAGAATATGCTTACGTTGCGTTAATTATTTAAGAGTTTAAAACTATAAAACACTGCAAAATCTTTTAAACCATTTAGATTTAATAACTAAATAGGATTAGTTCTTATATTATTTATTTTATAATTACCAGGTTTTTAGAGAGAACTTTTTTACTGAAAAGTATTAATAAAGTAATTTACAATCCAATTATAAGTTTTTAATCATATTTTGTTGTTAATTATAAAAGTAATAATAACTAAGAAGATTAATTTTCCATCATCTCATGGAAAATCCTTTCATCCTCAAACTAGTTTCACGTAAAACCTAAACAGCCACACTGCTAACACAGTCCAGTTGCTAAATTAGCCTCAAATTGAACTTAGCGCTCACTCTCTTATTAGTTCCTAGGTTCAGATGTTGGTACTTTACTTGTAATGTAACTTGGATGCTAGTTTAGACTTCTCTGCACATTCTCTGATATTGTGGTAGTAGGTAAGTTAGAACACGTATGCAATGACAAGCCGTGCCAACCGTGATGCTTCTGAATAATAAGAGTGTTACGTGCAAAGAGCAGCTAACACCTGCCGGGTGTGTTCGTTATATACAGAAACTGTCGCATTCCACATCGTCATTTTAACCAGCAAACATACAAGGAAAGTAAATGTTCATTCCGAGTTCGTTTACACAACGTTAAGCAAATGCAAAGCCGGTAGCCCCAGGATAGGTTGCTGAAGTCCTGGGACTAACCCGCAAACGACAAATTGCATTTGGGTTTTTGCGCTACCAAGTTTTGTGAACTTCATCCGTTTTAAACGGTTAATCCCTTAATGGAAATTATGGGATTATGTCACTGAGTCAAATAATATTGAAATTTTTTTTCAGAATAGAATTCTCCCTATCCGACCTTTTTTTAAAGCTCTCCGAGGTCTAATTCTTTTTTCTGTTGTTACAACTAATAAATTTTCTTAGTCTTCATTTCGTTGTGTTACAACAATGTTTTGGACTTTTTTATTAAAAAAGTTCTTAAAGAAATATATATATATAGTGGCAAATAATAGTGTAACATATATATGTACTCTGAGTGGATGTTTTTTTTACAAATTATTATTATTATAAATGGTATATGGGAGACAAATAGTTGTCTGGGGTTTTTTTATTTCTCTTTGTGATATGAAATATACTTTATCAAAAAAAAGTTTAGCTTTGATTTTATATTTTTCTTTTTTAGCTCGCAGTAAATTCCCTAAACACTGAATTGTAATAAAAATGTTAAACCTCAAATTCAATGTGTTAATGCAATTATTCTGCTGTTTGTTTTCCTAGAATAATATTACAGATAACAGGAAACAATGAGAGAGACTTCGGATTTGAATATTTCTGTGGACTGTAGACGGTTTTAATTCATTTTCAGTAAGCTTATTTTCATAGTTTTCATGAACTGTTACTTTTTAATACCAAACTGCAAATTTTGCTTTTTAAATAAAAAGAAAAAAGGCATTCTGTATCATGTCACAGATACATGGCTTTTTGCGATACCGTTTCTATTATTTTATCATTAATTACAAATAATTCCACCATTAGAAAAATCTTTATTACAGCTACTTGCTAATTTAAAATTGCCACTCTCAAAACATTTCTCTTAATAAGTTAGTTTATCATAATATTCTCCTGGCTTAAATAAACGTAATTTAAGTTCGTTTTTGGAGTATCTGCTGATGTAAAAAAACGTGCCGGCATTTTCAAGATTTCAAAGTTCGTCCGGTAAAGTACACAAAAGCAGATCGTATTTTGATTCGTCGCATGATAGGACTGTAAATTGTTAAATTCCTTTAAAAAGTCAAGAAGGCATCGGCATCGGTTTGAAAAATGATTTTAAGGCTTAGTCGAAGAACATTTGGGAGATTGTGCTTGTTCTGAAAACAAATATAAAGTGGTTCTGCATACCAGACATCTTTAGCATGGCCGTCATGAGACGTGATATGTTGTGCTGAAAAAAATTGATAAAGAATTTTTGAAACGTTTTACGGTCTGGAAGAGGGCTGATCTAAAGCTTTGGGTATTGTTTTTCAGTCAAGGATAAAAGCGTAGCATGTTGTATTTTGTCTGTGTGTATTTTTTTTATTTTGTTGACTGAAACGCACTACTCTGATATACATAAACCACTATCAAGAATTCGCTAATCTGTTTATCCAATTACCACGGAAACAATTATGGAAATCAGTATCATTTACCAGATAAAGTTAACGTTCATCTGCTGAGTCATGTCTTCAAGGACACTTGGGTGCTAGAACTGAGACAACAAATGTACATAAAAAAATAATCATGATAAGTTTTAGATTGTTGTGCTAATGACTAGATGTACTCGAATCTGCCATAGTTTAGACAGAAAGAAATAATTTTGATTTGCTGAACGTCATGCAAAACAAATTTATACCTCTATCTAGAACTGATGCGTTTAGTCATTATCGAAAGTCACCATTCACCAAAACAATTTTTAATTCTGAAAAACTTAATCGCTGCACAAGGTAAATTTTACCTTTTAAAATGTTACTGACTGTCTAAAACTTATAGCTAGAGTTTCTGTTAAATTTGCTAATTTTCTTTATCTATCATTGCCATACAATACACCAACGAAGTACTACTGACAAATACTTATGTTATTATATTTTAGAGATTCTCAAAGAAATGGTTGCGAATATGGTATGGTACACAACGAAAGATTTCTTAGCAAACTATTTAAGTTTTACCGTCGCACAGTGGGGCCATATATATGAATTCTTGGCAAAAATTATTTTAACTGAATTTTTAATATTAATGATAAGTACAATATTTCTAAATGATAATATATAATTTTTTAAAACTATATACATGTATATCAAGAACTAATACGTTTACAAGGTTGTGAAAAATTATCTCCGATTTCGGCGAACATACTATTGGTTTCAAAATGAACTAGGACACTTTAATTTCCCCATTGTAATATCTACATTTAATCTCGGTTATGATATCCTTACCCATAGATTATTTGACCGATAAAGTCACATTTACACTAAAAAAAATACTTACATTTTTGAATCATAGTAGTTGGCCAGTGTCCTAGTTCCTTTTGAAACCAATAGTACATATGCGTATAGACGGCACGCGCAATCCCGTCTTAACATGTTATTACATGCTACCAGGCATCCGAGATCTGGTCTTCTTTGTTTCAGTAAACGGCTTAGAGAGTGTGACGTCATCGGCCAGTGTTGTTATGATAACACATTCCAAACAAACCAACAAAATCATTGATGACGACACTACTTGCGCAGTGATTGACTGAGAAAGTGTGGCGTCATCGGCTAGTGTTGTTATGGTAACACGTTCTAAACAAACCAACAAAGGCATTACGCAGTGAATTGGTCGTGTCTGTGACTGCTTACAGCTAGTTTATTCTCCTAATATACGCTACGGCTAAAATATAGTAGTTTTTTCAGTATGATGTTCTCAGGTACAGCTTGGCACATTATTTTTTATGGTTAATTATTATGTAATACTTAGTAACATATTATAATATTAGTAAATAGATATACATAAAAAGAAACTATAATTTAGAAGTGTAACTTTTGTTTATAATAAATTAATTGATATTAGTGCATATTATGTCTGCAATTTTATTTTATTTTGTTTCTTTATAAGTTGTTCTCGAATACTAGAAAAAAATGCTGCGCATATTTGCGCCATTTGGAGATATTATTTATTTTAATTAAAGATACTGTCTGGTTTGGAGTGCCTAAAGAGATTTGTGGAAAATGGTTAATGATATTAATATTATGTTTCTATACATAGTTTATTTATACTTTTAACGTTATACTTGAATTTTCATATAGCAAAACAATGTTGAGTGGTCGAGATATCTATATCGACGGTAGACGTAATATTGCTGCGAGGTATATGCTTGACATTACAAATCTCGGTAATATTTCAATTATTTTCTTTAGAATGATAAGCTGTACAAAAAAATAAAAGAGCCCTTTTTTGTTTATAATTGAATGGTAATTAATAAAATAACACTTTCGAAAAAATCAGTGGCATAACAATTTGTTCGTTAAAATTGTATCGGAACGTAGCCATACCTACGCCACTGGTTAAATAAAAAAAAACTGTTTAGATCAAAGTGTGTTTTTATACCATAAAAATCTGTTTCAAAATTTAGTGTAATATCTCAAACGGTTTTTGAAATTTTTGTTAAAAACCGAAAAGAGTTAAAACTTCAACACCCTGTATATCGAAAACCAAGCATTTTAGGACACACATTTATAGAAACTTTTCGACTTAGAATTGGCTTAAAAATCACCTATTAAAATAGATACATAACATTAAGTAACACCCTGTATATTTAAGTACCTGAGAAAAAATTACATTTTAAATTTGATATTATTATTATTATAAATTCTCGTATTTATCATTAATATTAAAAATTCAGTTAAAATAATTTTTGCCAAGAATTCAGGTAAATGGCCCCAGTGTGCGTCGTTTAGAAACGTTTTCGCAAAACGGGTCGTTTTGCTTTAATAAAATTCTTGATTATGGACACGATCGTATAATAAAGACTCTTGAGATTGAAAAAAAGATTTTGGACCGGGCTGTTGTTCTACGCCTGGGCTTCTATCGGTTTTGGTTTTGATAGAAACACTTTGTTCACCAATCAAGCTTGTTTTACAAGGAAGGGAGTAACAAATTTGCACAACGATGTTTATGGTGATGGGCATTTGCATGCAACTAGCCCTTGCTGCCGGAATTATTTTTTGGTGGTAGAATTAATATTTTTGCATTAAATCAGTAGTTATAAAACGGGGCTTCTGCTGCACAACCTCCCATTAGAAATACTTGGGATTTCGTTAATACTGGACATGGTACCGTTTCAAGGTCATCTCTCTCGCTTGTGACGTCAGAAGCGAGAGAGATGATCTTAAAACAGTGTCTTGTCCTGTACAAGCAAAATCCCATGTAATTCTTATGGGAGGTTGTGCAGGAGAAGCCCCGTTTTATAACTACTTGAATCAGGTTGGAGACTGTCTAAGGAACATATACTTACCATAGATAAATTTTTCAGATTTACAGTTTGGCTTTCAGGACGTGGTTTAAATATGGTACCACTTGGCAATAAAAGCAGAGATATTTGTATATTTTACGTTTTAAAAAATATAAGGTTAACTTTTATTATTTTACATAACAAAAAATGTAATATGTACTTATTTTTTATAAAATTCTACAAACAGTTTTTTGTTTCCCTCAGGCACAAACCGACTTGACATCTACAACAAAAAAGATAAACAGATTAAGAAAACCACAAGATGGTTTACTATGTACCTTGAACACATCCATCGAGTTCTATGCGGTTCAGACCTGGTGCTGCAAAAAGCATATCTTCTGGAAGTATCGTATGACAGCAGGACCTGTATCTAACTTCATACGGGACTGTAATTTTAAAAGAAGGTGTCTGTCTAGGAGTACGATCTCTCTTAGTTGTATTATTCTCAGGACCAATGAGCCCCAGAGCAACAGCCATTTTGAAGTCTTTCAGGTTTAGGATGTTTGCTGAAGAAACGATATTTTCTTGAATATATTAAAAGTATTCACGACTGTCATGTCCAAGAAGTATTAAAATATACCATGCCACCATTTCTTAGACTTGCAATCTATCTCATAAATCGCTTTATACATATCAAAGGCATCCACATGATCCATATGCTTATTATACTGACACACTAATTCAGGGCAAGAAATTTCTTATTTTGAACCTTCTCTTTCTGTTCTTCTTGCAAGATTATTTACAGGCGGATCTAAATAATTTGATAAAAAATGAACTGCTTTTCGATCTTTCCATTTGAGGAAACTAAGTCTATCCAAACTAATTTACCATTCAAATCCACCTCTCTTCAGTTTGATATCTTTCTTCAGATTTGTTGGTAAGTTTATCCAAGACTGGCCTTAGCTTGTACCGCTTATCAAAATCAGAAGACTCTTTATTGGGCATGATAACATTATCATTAAGGTGCAAATGCCCTAACAACCAAGCAAGTCTGTCTCTTGACAGAATCGAGCCGATATAAGTGTCTCTGATTTCCACTTTGGATGACCAGTAATACATAAATCAGTTACCAATCAATATTATTGGCGCAAATGTAGTTCAGGAAGATGACATTGATGAAAATTATGAGTGAAGACGGTCTACCTCTTTCAGTTATTAGAACTCGTGAGTTGCAAAGAAAGCCAATATGGACTAAATCTACTAAGAACTGCATAACTGCATACAAAATAAAAAAACTTTTATATGATAATATAGAAACTCCAGATGATGTATTTTCTCATCTTCTTCCACGAGACCTAATAGAACAGATCGTTTTTCAGACAAAATTGTACGCTATACAAAAATATGGAGGGAATACTTCCGCATTTGTTACAACAAATGATTTATGAGTATAAAACTCTTCTGAACAAAGGTTTTCCAATTTGTCCCACGAATATTATTCTGTATAAGAATTTTAAAAAAGTATTGCCTTGTGGTTTCACAGCAAAACCTTAAACATGCGTTTGAAATAAAACGCTTTTATACTATAATCTCATGCTTATAATGCTAAGACCAGCTTCTTTTATGTTTTTACTAATATATAAATAACAATGCTTACCACGCATTTTAGAAAATTAGTTAATAAAACACAACAAAAATCAACATTAAAGGTACGTGCATACCTAGCAAATAAAACGGTATAATGCACTACAATCCTGTCTGAACTTGTAGAACTACACAGCACTATTGGTTGCATATTCATGCATGTCATACAATCTGTGGTTCTCGTATAAAACCACTAGGCAATTAAGACATAATTTTTATTTTAGTGGTTTCGGGATGAAACCAGTAGGCAACAAAAGGCTAGAGTTGCACGTTATCAACATAAATTCAAGATTAACATGTGGTGAGGAATCATTAACAGTTTCATTATTGGTTCTGTCATTGCTTCGCACTCATTAAATTATTTGGAACATTCCGAAATACATTTGGGACTTCGCTCAGATATTTGCATTTCACTTTAAATATCCACAAACATTTAAATCAAAAATAGGCAAATAGATTAATTGGTAGAAAAGATAATGACACTGAAAACTGGCCATTACACTCGTTTGATATGATGACTATAATATCTCAACCCGTAAGTACGGAAAAAATTCAAAACACAGTACACATTCTACAAAACGATGCTAAAATAGTGCGAAGACACTCTTGCATGTGAACGGTTCTTACGTTAAATACGTTCTGCTCTTGTCACATCAAACTTACCTATTAAGATATAGCTTTAACGTCAATAAACGTTGCAATAGTTACATTATGGCTGCAGCACATAGTAAGTAGAAAATTGAAATTATATTCGTCTGCCCAAATTATGGTAGGGAGTAAAGTTGAACAAACAACAAAAGATGCTGGAAATAAGAATGTCTGTCTGCGAGAAAACTTTTACAGGTATTGCCCAAACTGTTAGAAAAACATGAGCTTGTTCCAGTACACGTTTACATTCCATCGCTGAAGTAATCTTTTGTTATTTGAAAACAATAAAGAATTTTGGAAAACTTTAGCGTTTGATTAACGCAGCACTTTTGGATATAAGTAAGTTTGGCTAAATCGTCCAATTTTGGTCTCAGGAATTAAATATGTGGTAACGTTTTGTACAGATCTTTTCCAAAACTTTTGGGCATATGATCAGTACTTTTGTGTTTGTTGCCGGAACGTCAACGACTAGACCTTCTGAGTTGACCAAAGTTAAATTATTGGACGTTTGTTTAGATTGTTTTTTACTTGGGTATATCATCATATTAGAATAGATTTTCTCATAAAAGTATTTTTGGCCGGAGTGTTTTATGTTTTAGCTCAGTTAATTGTTATCCAGAACGATTCATTATTACTATAAAATAAAGAAAAAAATCATTCTACATCATAAACCAGCTGTACTGTCCTAATTAACGTGTAGTAAGAATGGATTGAAACTATGTTACCTTTGATTGCAACATGCGATAGTATCTTTCACAATAGCAATGTTGAAAGGGGATTATCTGTAACACAGTGCTTCAAAGTGACCAAATTCAGCCTCTAATGTTACAAAGTATTCGTAAAAATGTGAGATTTGTAAAAAAAACAAGTAAGGTTATGAATATAATGAATGCTAAAGAAGTTAGTTTCTGTAAATGTAAATCTCGAGGAAAAGTGTCCAACCGAATAGATATTGTTTTATCCCAACGCATAGCAATTGAATTTATTTTTAGTATTCAATATATCGCATCACAAGAGTAAGAAGAAGTTACAGATTGGGCTCGAAGGGCAATGTCAGACACCAACGCACGGTATGGTAAAGAGGCTTAAATCTTCAACCTAACCGACAAGTTCGCGTTAATTCATTCCTACGTTTTCACCCGACTAGGCAACCTCATTCAGTTAATTTAATTAAAGCTTGGTAAGGAGTTAGTGAGTCAAGCACATATTTAGAAGAATGATGATGAGTAATGACCATTTAAAAGAAAAAAAGGGGGAATTTATAAAAATAATTTAATTAATTCACCAAATTGTCTACAATTCACAATACATTCGACGATCAATACCAAACGGTATCAGATAAATGGAACACTTTTTACAGCTGATTCAAGCCAATAAGTTTCCAGACAAGTTTGTTATATCATTTTAGATATTAATTTTGAATTTGAACTAAAATATTCATAAGTTCGTTTCCTGAATAACTTTTTTCGCAGAGTTAGTTTCAATGCGATCATTACATTGTATTAAAACTCAGCAGCACTACAGTACAACATACTTTGTCAATGGTTAATTTGTTAATTTATTTCTCTGTTCTAAAATTAACAAATTAACCGATTCTTGCTGTAAATGTTGGCAGTTAAAAAATTTTGATTTGTCTGGAAAGTAATTAAAGTAATTAGATCTCAATATATGTAGCTTAAACTTTTGCTTCCACGGGTTTTCCAAACCTGGTGGACTTTGTTTAATAAAATGATAAAATAGAATCAGAACTCAAATTTGTGTGGCTTCGTCTAGTACTTAAGTATATTTAAATTTCTCTAATATATTTGTATTTAAACAACATACGAGGTCTGTTCGAAAAGTATCGCGAATTTTAAATTTCCGCGTGTTAAGTATATTCGATTTTCGATTTTTTTGTGGCGTTATGTTGGTACTCATGCCCCTCACTTATGCCGACAAGTTCGGCCATTTTGAATGTTCAGTTAATTTTTGACAGCTGTTTTGCTTGGACATGTTTTGGTTCGTCTTCGATTTTTGCCTATTCCAAAAAATGGATCAAAGAATCTGTATCACATTTTGTGTGCAAAACAAAATTAAGTGCGCGGGCGCATTCCGAATGTTGACTGTGGCATATGGTGAAGCTACCGAAGCAACGTTTATCGGTGGTACAAAATGTTCTTAGAGGGCCGAGAAGATGTGAACGACGAAGAGCGTGCTTTTGGTTTTGCCTACAGTTTTCTTCGATTGCAGGGGCGTGGTGCATCATGAGTTCTTGCCACAGGGCAGAACGGTTAATAAGGAATATTACCTGCAAGTTATGCGCAATTTGCGCGAAGCAATCCGCCAGAAACGCCCGGATTTGTGGAAGAACAAAAATTGGCTTTTGCACCATGATAACGCCCCTGCTCACACATCGTTGCTTGTGCGCGAATTTTTGGCCAAAAACAACACACTAATGATGCCGCAGCTACCGTATTCCCCAGACCTGGCCCCCTGTGACTTTTTCTTGTTCCTGAAACTGAAGAGGCCCATGAAAGGACGACGCTACGCTACGATTGAGGAGATAAAGACGGCATCGAAGGAGGAGCTGAACAAGATTACAAAAAATAATTTTTTAAAGTGCTTCGAGGATTGGAAAAAACGTTGGCACAAGTGTATAATATCTGATGGAGATTACTTTGAAGGGGACAAAATAGATATTCATGAATAAATAAATAATTTTTGAAAAAACAAAAAATTCGCGATACTTTTTGAACAGAACTCGTATGCATTAAATAGTTAAACACACAGTGTAGAAATTTTAAGTTTTTTGTTATTTTAAATGCTATCACTATTAAAATGAATTTTAGAGCTTTTAAATAATAATAATAATAATAGTACGCTATTGTGCCATTCAAATGCAGTGAGTTAAGATAAAATCGTTTTTTATTTTGTGAGTGCGTTTATAGCAAATCATAAACGTGCTAATAACGATTTAGTACACCAAAAAATACCAAAAAACGTTTTTGTTCACTTTATGGTCGAATAGATCGACAAATAAAATTTAATATAAATATCTAATAGAGTAAGCATCTAAAATGTGTTTCGATTTTACACAATAACTAAATGTAAATACAAAGATTTCCTTTAAATAATTGCTTTTAGCAAGAGTTTATAAATATTTGCATAGAAATGAATTTTCGTTTTTGATCATTACTTTAGGAATGACTTTAACTGTAAATAAAAAAATTCAAGCTTAGTTTATTGTGGAAAATTGAAAACCCCTCTCTAAGGTTGAAATAAGAGGCTATAAAAATAAATCTCTGTTTTTGTCTTTTGTGTACCTTTCTTTGCATTTTTCATTTCTTATATAAACACTATTGTAAATACTAAGCTAGGTACTGAAGGCAGAATTTCGATTGTAAGAGTCTTTGCCTGGAGATATGAACTACCTAGAAAATGGTAAATTCTAAATATTCTAGAAACTTCTGTTTGTTTTTTTTGTTGCTATTTTTTGTTTTTAGAGCTCTGCTCTAAACACGTCTAGAGCATATCGCTGAAACATTGCGTAACAGCCTATCTATCTTTTTGTTTATTTTTAGTTTACTTTCTACACAGTTCTGTTTTGTCAATAACAAAATAAACATTAGAAAAATAACGATAACGGCAGTGGATTTCTAAAGTTGTCATCAAGTTTATTTTTTCTTACTCATTTCACATCTTTTACCCTAATATTTTAAAAACACATTTTTGTATGTAGAGAAATAATCGGTACACTTTAATAAAGTTTTAAGATTTAAAAGTTTTTCATCGTAATGATACTAATTAGAATGATAAGAACAAGTACAGCGATGAATGAATTTTACCATATTCCAGTATTATATTCAACTGACGTGTTTATAATAATCCTGTGGTGTTAATATTGACCAAACTACTGACCAAAGGCCTACCAACAGCAAACTTGGTCTAAGTTGTAGCGTAAACGGAATGAAGAAGAGTTTGTGTTTCATCGATATCATCCCGGTTCAAACTATAAACTCCACTAAAACAATTTATCGATTCAAAGTACTTGTATATTTTACCTCGTATTTTATTTTCTTGGTGGATGATACAGATATGGGCTTTAGTGTGCCCTGTTAATGTACTTGTAAGGTTGACATTATCATTTTTTTAATAAACAGTTGTTATACTGTATTATTAAATCGCCTCCCCCAGATAATATTTATTTTATTATTTGTATGTACTCTGAATACTCAATTCTTTTAACGGCTCAAAGTGTTCTCTTGTGTTTAAGACCCTTAATTATTTAATGTATTCATCATTGCTTAAAGAGTGTTTACTTGTAATAATAAACACCGAATTTCATCCAGATAGACTATCTTTCAGGCACATCCACCTCAACCATACTTCTACGATAAGCCCAGTACCTCACTCTTTTGAGATAGATGGGTGCAGTGCAATCGTAGAAGTGAATTTGCTCTCCGGGGTTATCTTTGCACCCAAGGACGTGGAGAACTGTAACTCATATTGGTAACAAGGCTGCTTAGCTGCTATCTTCAATTTTCTTCTGGACTAACCGATCAGACATCACTTCCACAAAAATGAATTACAAGTGCCACGCTGCTAGGTCTCAACCACTACATGACTCAAGAAACGGTTAGCCTACAGCAAAAACATTTTTAATTGCATTTTGCTTTATTTCCTTTCTTGAAATAGTGCAATTCCTCTTTTCTATTGCTACCAACTAAGTTAAAGACACCAAAGTAACCAATCAAACCAATCGTTACACTTTCTGATTGACACCGACGACGTATGAGCATTGAGCCAACCAGTATCGTCAGACATTACCTTTCACAAATCGGTGTTGTACCGCCCTCGAAACTTAAATTGAGCTTCTTCTGTATTTTTTGTCGCCTACAATCTGCAACAAATATTGTTCTTTCATAGTTTGAAAGAGCTAAACAATCTGTCTAAGCTTACATCTCTAAGCAAAACCATAAGGACATTTCAGCCATAGGAGAAAAACCTATGAAATAGGTACTGCATAATTACTACTACTCTATAGCCTTAAATGAAACCCGTCGACTCCGCCGAGAGTAAACTCTCTAAAATCTGTTACTCAAGTTTGCACACAGACAGTCCTTTTTGTACAAATACAATTGTAAGGTAGAAAAAACTATCAGTTTTGTGGGCTAAACTGGTAATGGGATAAAAAACTCCTTTTAGAGTTTATAAAAATCAAGAAATCAATACAAGATTACCTACAATAGAGGAATTTGCTTATTGTTTCGTTTTATTAAATAGGGAGAGAAAGCAACTTTTAGAATTTATGAAAGTTGAAAGGAAGAATCTTGACATCTGTGAAGTCCATATCATATTTAAAAAATCATTTCAGAAAAGGGTCAGTGACTAGCTCCACACTTGACGCTGTTCCTTCACAAAATTCCTTTCTTACATAAACGGATTTTATAAGAAAGGTGTTTGGCTACAAAATCAAAATTTTAAAGGTTACTGAATTTTCATTTCACTATGTACCTACAACTTCAGTTCTGAGCGTCCATTTATCGTATGCCTGCAATTATATCTTCCTCGTATTTCAATTTCGAGGTTAACTTCTCTCTCCTAGTAGCCTCTATGCTCTACATAAGGCCTAATCATCTTGGATTTTCTAATTGCGTAATAATTCTCAATCAAGTCTGAATACTGATAAGAGAAGATTGTTTTTCAGTAGCAAACTACTAATTAGTGCAGTCGCTTAAATCTCTGTTTATTAAAAAAAAATTAAAACAGTCTTTAATAGATTATGAAATTTGAAAAAAAGTATTAACAATTTAATTTAATTTAATGTGACTCAATAAGCACAAAAGTGTTTTTGTTTTTCTTTGTATTGTTTACATTTTCTACTTTGTAACTTCTGAAGGAGCGTTTCTTTAATTTTTATTTCTGAGAAGAGAGTCCTGCGCCCTTAATACGAGATTTCACTTCTAACTTAAACGATTGACGGTATGTCTGGCTGTCTTCATTGTCAAAGTCCTGCTGTGAAGAAGGTCGTTGAATGGTACACGTACAGAGTTGTGACCTGATGGGGATCATTGTTATGTTCGTTTGATAATAGCTTGTATTTTATAGAAATATTATATAGGAGCACCTTTGGTAGCTTCGAAACCATGATCTATGTATTGCAGATATGGTGGTAGGAGAATCGCAGCGAAGTAACACTGGTGGCAAAAAGCAAAATAATACTTGTAGCAAGGAGAGGACTTTGATGGTCCACAATCTACTAGCTGCACGCCTCAGAAAAGCACGAAAAGTTTTAAAACTTATGACAATAGTTCAGCTTTACTCCTAAACGTAGGATCGCATATAAGGAGTAATGTTGCAGCCAGGCACCTGGGTATTTGCAAACACAGAAGAAACCCAGACTGTGACGGGAAATGATAGACCTAATAGTACCATTAGATAAAAACAAGAACGGAAACAAGAAAAAAACCACAACCAACGTCTAGTCACTTCGTACATCATACACTACATATTGATAGTAGACAAGCGAATCGTAAAAATAGATTATGCATGGAATTACCAATCAGAAGCTCTTTTTAAAAGCTGGAGATTTAATTTTATATTCCTAAGTTTTAAAAATAAATAATTATACTCTGACCAGTCGCAATGATATTGCTCAACAGTAATTTGCATTACGCTTAAAATGTGCCGTTCAAATTTTTATAATACCTTTAAAGACTAAGTCTTTTTTACAACTAAGATATCGTGTGCAGAAAGTACAGCTCCTGTTAAACCAGATTTCGCTAGATTTATTCTAACATTTTTTTACACATACACTTCGTACACAGTCTTTTTTTTAATTTTAAAAAGCGGATCTAAAGTTGGTTAAAGAAAATAATTTTGTTAAATCAAGATAAAATCATCTAAGAAATTAAAAGCTACATACACTAAAATTCAATGGTTGCCATTTAGTTAAAGTTAGTTAAAGTTTTCTATAGACAAACGCTCTTAAGATGTCAGATAAGGACAACCTATTGCTAGTAATGGGGTGAAAATGTTCTTTCAAAAAAAGATATTTCTATTTTTAAACATCCAATCAAAGATACGTAACCCTCCCAAGGTGCAATGCTATGTCTTTGTGTCAGTTTAGTCTGATAGCAAGGCGTGGACGCTTTCTAAATTTTAATCCTCTTGAGTTTTGAGAAGGTTTTCGGAGATTCCTAAACCGATCCCGTCAAATTTGCGCACTCAAGTTTAGCTTGTCTGTAAAAATTCTTGAAGCAATATTTCGTTTCTTTGTAGAAAGGGTGTGCTCCTTTTAGTTTCTTCAAAGCTTGCTGTGGTTCTATCTGGCTGCAAATAAACAGTTGCTGAATATTTCTTTTTTTTTTACTCCAAGACAATGTCGAATTAGTTAAGAGTCGCTGTTTACCTTGAGAGATCGTATTACGAATAAACTCATCTTAAAGAGATCTATCATCGAATTCCGTCTACAAGAAAGCTGAAAGGTTCTTTCTGCTTCTTCAACATAAACCATCTAATGAACTAACCCACATTTATTTAATACCATGTTCCCAGCTGTTGAAGCTATGGGAAAATACCTACAGAAGTGTTCTCTGGGAAACGCATTGGTTGATTGCCTGTTTAACTCACTTCCGCATCAGGAATTGTCTGAGGAATCAAACCAGTTGTACAGGGTGTTTTGAAAATGAGCGCCAATACTTGGTAGCGCCATTCCTAGACAAAGAAGAAGCATTTTTGTCATATGACTTAAGTTTCCGAGATAAAGGGTGTTAAAATCTCTTCTTTAATTAAGTGTCTCGGAAATGCTGCAATTTAGAAAAAAAGGTTTTATGACAGAACAAGTTTACTTTTTGTAGAGCAATGCGATACAAATAATTAGATCCTGTATTTGAGATAACGTACGCCTTTGTCATAGTCAGTCGAATTTGAAAGGTTCCATATAAGCAAAATTAAATACAATATTAGGTTCTGCATTGCTTGATCACTTAGAATAAAATATTTTACAACAGATGGTTGAAAAATGCTGCATTTTTTGTTAAATATTTGAGGCACTTTGTAAGAGAATTCTGCATTCTTTAGATTGTAGGTAATAATTGTTGGCTGTAGTTCTGTAACTGAAAATTATAAATACTGAAAATAAATTATTAAAAATGAAAAAATCTAATTACATAGAGATTATCTAATTCATGCGCGAAATGTAATCTCCAAATAGTTGTAACTTCAGATTTTTTTGACAAAGAAGAAATTCTGTATCGGAAAAAGGATAATATTGAATAAGATATGTAGTGGGTGTCTTTGAAACATGATATTTAAGAAGGAATAAGTTTAATTTATTTAGTAAAGTACTGCTTTTGACAAAAGCGAATGGAACATAAAAGGAAGTAAACTTAAAAAAGTCTGAAGAAGCTTAATCTATAGTTAAAATAAATTTAATATTTTCGCGTTTAAAGTGCAAGGAAAATGCCCATTTGATTTATTTTTTAACTTATGATTATTTTAGTGAATCGATAAAATGAACCAATAATGGATTAAAGCGCTTGTCAAGACGCTTTAAATATTTATATGTTCCTAATTAAACTTTATAAATAAAATATACATCACTAATGGTAAATTTGATCATCCTACAGCACCATCTGCAAATTAGTAGTTTAGTAACTTGTTAGTTATTTAGGTTAAACTTTTAACAATACACATTGCTGGGTCTATATTCGATTTCGAAACATGAACGAATATAAATTGGAAATTGATGCGAACAAGGCTATTTCAAATTGACGCAAAAAATGTGTTATGCTTAGTTACAAAAAACTAACAAGAACACATACAAATTTAAATTTAAAAATGACTTCAATTGGTAAAAACATTTTGAAGCACATACAAGGATTCATGTTCTACAATGTTTCTGTTATTGGTTTTTGGGCTGCAAAAGAATTTTAAATCAAATACAAAAACAATAGAAGCTTTATTTAATGGATTTCGTTATTTCTACACTATTAAAATAATTCAATTAAAATCATATTTCTAGCGGTTCTGAATCGAACCAAAACAGTTCGAAAAACCTTCAAAGATTGATTGCTAAAAATTAAATTTAATTATGAATTGCCCACAGCTCAAGTCAGCAGCCCTGAGATGTTGAAGTTTACTTAAAACGATAGATACATAGATAACTAAGTGTGCATAAACTCAATCGACTGCTCACGCACCCTGACATACGTATAGTAAAGAACTAAACGAGAGAACATACAGATCGAGAAGACGATCGTATGAGGACAGATAGCCTCAAGGATCTCTTACTTATAAAAGAAATAAAATCACATTAACGCAAATAGGCACAATGAAATAATTTCAACAAATAAAATTTGGCAAACAAAGATGATGCAAAAGAAATTTTAAAATCGATAGAAATTGAAAACTTTCTGTGTGCGAAACTTCAGAACATCAAGATAGATACTTACTGTACCCACGAGAACGAGAACAATAATTTTGGCTTCTTAGACTTACACTTTTGAAAGGCATCTGCTCTGAATTGAAGAAGTTGGCTTGTATACGTTGAGTAGATTTTGTCACCATTGCTTAGTTTGGGGTGTGGGGCAAAGTGTTTATGAAGAATGAGCAGTTAATGCTGATCCTACAAATAGATTAAGACCAACAAAAGATAAAGCCAAGCATTTAATCACAAACAAACCTTGTTTAAGTGTAGGTATGTAGGAGGCTAAGCTAGGGGTTGGCAAACTTGATCCCCGGGATTGAATTGACTTATATATCGACGAGACACGTTCGCATATCTTACAGTCTGAACTCAAAACTACATTACTTAGCTAACTGCTTTGTTTAAAAATTAGTTTTTACCGAAACATTTGTCTTTATGCAAGCCATTTTGACTTCAGACTTCAAGGGCTGGATTTCTCCTACAATGCAATTGGGCAAAGCCTATTTTGTTTGATGAATATTAAAGTTTCAACCAATTACGCGTTGGTTGTCTAAACATTGAATCCAGGCGGTTAACACAATAAACAAATGATTTACATCAGGATATAACTATAAGTCCTAAGAAAAGATGGCAAAGAGGATAATAGTGATCAAAAGTAGATACACAGAAGGTATAATAACCTGGTCAGTTTGAAAATTTCCAAAAAAGTCATCTTTCCCAAAAATATGTATGTTTACCAAAAGAACAAATACCTAAATGCCGATAATATGTTCAATAAAAAGATTAGATCTTTGGTTGCTAAGCCTAGAGTACCATTTGCAACCCCTGACAGCATGCGAAATTGTCAAAATGTACAGATATGCTGTTCCTAGTGGCATCTATTATGCAAAGCATTGCTAGAAATGTGCTACGCTCTGCACTGATAACCGTATTTACTGATTTGGTTTCTTTCTCCTCTAAAACGTTACTGTGACAGTTTCATTTAAATTTGAAAACTGTATGTGTCTTTTTAGTACCTTCTCTAATTTATCAACAAATAGATTATTAGGCTTATTAGAAATTGTTGCTCTAGAAAAGCTGCAACCTTCAGCTATCCTTATTGATAACTTCAAAGGTTAATTCAATCAACTGATGCCAATTTTTTTTGTGCCATGCTTCTGGGATTCTCAGGCTGCTTCTGACTTTCAGTATTTTGCTCAATAAGCAGATTTGGCAGGCAGGCATGCATCTAGCTGTATGTTTGTGCAGCAGTCTTTTCGGGCCTAATAGATAACATATAGAAATTTGTGGAGACTAATCTGTAAACTAGCAATTAGAAAATTTAAGTTTTGGGCCTTTAAGAATGAGCGTAAGTTCCTTCTGAATTTCCTCAAACTCCAAATCCGTAAAAATTTTTCACAGCCAAAATTTCAGTAATAGTGAAAACATCAAGATATTCAAATTGGTCTTACATATATTTAAAAAGAGATGTTAAAGGAAATTCTGAAACTAGACTTAGTTGTTCTCTAGAAGCCCGAAGTACAAATCTTGAGTTTGTGAAAAAGTATTTTTACGAATGAAATATTACAAAAGGAGACTTAGTTCTTTCTCTCCTACCTTTCAGTTTAGAAGGGGGTGACGTTGAGTCGCTCCCAAAGCCGTCTGTCTCCAGCCATTCTCTCGGCCTGCCTCCAGTCCAGACCTCTCTTCTGTAATGCGTTGTCTATTCTATCCTTTCACGCTTTTTTTGGCCTCCCTCGCTTCCTCTTTCGGCCCACCTTTGCCTGCCAAATCTGCTTAGCCATTCTCCGTTCATCCATCCGAACTAGATGCCCAAACCATTGCAATTGCTTATTCTTAATTTGCTTCAATATAGGATTCACAGAACACTGCTTGCATATACTCCCGTTACTTATATGGTCCCGTCTGCACACATTCCCCGCGACGCTTTTAGGAAACGCATTTCACATGCTTGCAGTATACTTTTTTCCCTATCACTTAGTGTCCATGATTCACAACCGGCACCTATAGACTCCAGAAAACCCTCCTTTTTGTTTGTAAGCTCAGTTCTCTCCTCCGCATGAAAACTTTCTTCAGCGCATTCTAAAGCCTCGACGCACTGACAATCCTCTCGCTGATTTCTGCTCCCATTTCTACTGGAGTCACAACTCATTCAAAGTATTTAAAGCTATCTGTTTGCTTTACAATCATTTGTCCGGACTCTATCCTTGCCAATAACTAAATTCTCCGTTTTCACCTCATTGAGTTTAACTAGAATTTCTTGAAGCTATTATTCCAGATGTTAACATTGCTTTGCAGGTTCACTTCCGAGTCCACAACAACGACTAGATCGTCCGCATACAGCATGTCAGAGATATAGATTGTCTAAGCTTCCTGACTCCAAATTAGGTCTACACTTCTTAGCAATTTCATCAATTAGAATGATGAACAATAGGGGACTTAGTACTCCGCCTTGCTTTATTTTAGTAGTAGTGATGAACTTGTCCAACACCTAGTTGTTTGTTCTGATTATGTTCCTGGTGCAATGGTATACAGGGTGTAACAATCGTCCATTGCGCACAAAAAGAAACTAAACCTGAAATGATTGCAATCACATGGCTGGCTGCAAAAGCTTGTTTGTTGCTCTAAATTCAGATATTTTGAATATTAGCGTATTTCCTGTACAAATAATTTGTTTTTTTCCGGTTTAAACTAGTACCGTTGTACGTAAACTTCCTAGGGGGTGCACTTAAAGCTTAAAATCAGAACAAAGATGGGTTTACTTCTTTGACCAAGATAAAAGAAGATAGCTGACGGTAAAAGAAACAAACTACCCGCAATTTACTGGAATGTCTGGCTTGACTAGGGTTAAAGAAAGAGAAAGTGTGAAAGGAAAATTTCCTTTTCAACTAATGCAGAGTTGCCAATTCTCTTAGTAATTTCATTCAAGCATTTTTCGTAATGCGTTTTGTTCTTTTGTGGCTAAACTAATAAATTTACAAAAAATCTTTACAATACTTTTTTATTAGGCTGGATGAAACCAATCTTCTGAACAAATCTTAAAGTGGAATCTACATTAGTTATTGAATAATAACGTATGAAAGTCTGGAACTTTATTAATCATTTCTGGAAAAACCGTTGAGATTTGACGATGGTTGTGTAAGACTTTTCTGTTTGTATTGATGTCCCCTACCACCAGTTTCCCGAACTACTATTAGTTCACTAACACCCTGTATACTTCTGATTGCTTGTATCAGCATATTTTATATTCCTTTCTTTTTCAAGATTTTTCATATTTCTTTCCTAGGGAAGCTATCAAATCCTTTTTCCACGTCGGTAAAACACATAAACAGTTTATCATCACTTTTTACAAGTTTTTCTGCCAGCTGCCTTACTACAAATATCAGATCTGTCGTTACAATCCCCGCCCTGAAGCCGCTTTAATTTTTATCCAGTGCACTTTCTGTTTTTTCTTGCAGCCTTCTTTCCAAGATTATTTCATAGAGCTTACTCCACACCCTCAATATCGAATTACTGTGATAGTTATGACATTTTTTGGGGTCACCTTTCTTAAATATAGGCATGATGGCAGCTGCTCTTTAGTCGTTAAGTATGCATTCTCTGTACCAAGCTACACATAATATTTTGTGCAGCAGTTGAAAGGCTTCTGTTCCTATATATTTAATCATCTTAGCTTTAATATTATCGCTTCCAGCCACCTCTCCGATTTTAAGTTTTGTTATAGCTTGCCCAAGTTCATCCTCTGGTGTATTCTGCCTTTTATCTTCTATAATATTTGCAATTGTCTCTAGCCTGACAGGTCTGCCATTGCAATTTGTCTCCACATTTAATATTTCTGTGAAGTATTTTTGTCATCTCTTAGTTATCTTGCCATTTGTTGTCAGTAAGTTACCTTTCTCGTCTTCTATACATTGCAGTAGCTATTTCTTCTTAAGCCTAATACTTTTTAAGGTTCTGTGGAGCAATTTAGCGTTTCCTTTTCCGTCTTGTTCCATTTGTTATACAAATTCTTTTTGTCTAAATATTCTTTGTAATTCGTCTCTTGTTTCCTAAGTTAGGATTACAAATCAATTACAAATGGTAAAACAGCTAAAGAAATGTCCATTTCATGTGAGACACCCTGTATAGCTAAAAAGTATTTTAGAACGTACAAAGTACGCTTTTACGTCATAACTTAACTTCATAAAATTGTCGAATCTCATAAAATACTCAGAGAACTATTAAATACTCATTTGATAATAATTACTGATTTTCTTTAAAAAATAAACTCAAAATGTCTCTGCCTCCGAGTCGATGTTTCTTTTTCTTTATCCAATTGAAAAGACGTGGTGATATAAAAAAGAATCAAAGTGATTTGTATAACACAGAAAATTTCCGAAAATCCATTTTTAAAATGGCCTTCATTTTTCTTCGCTAAATTTCTCTTTAAAAATCTACGTAAATAAAGTTTAGTAAGAAAGATAAAGTTGTAATTTATTTTATTTTGTTCCGCAAAAGTTCAGAGGTTAAGCTAAAGGGTAAACCGCTAGCAATATGGAGCCCGCATTGAAAAATGAATCTTGATTTTCTCACTTTTGTCAGTTCTATTTTCTCTATTCTGGATTAATATGTTACAATCAGAATCGAACATCATTTGTTACTAGTCAACTTAAATTCGTAAATTCGTTTCTTCCCTTTTCTTAATGAATTTTTAACTCGGTACATCAAAACCCGGAGAGTAAATCTGGGTAAATATCAAAGTGAGCGGTTTTTTCTTGCTTTGTAAGACCGTATATATACCTAACCCCTTTCTGCTTTAACATCGTAACTGAATAATGTAGATTGTAATTAATTGTGTTCTAGTTTGAACTCAATAGTTTAAGTTAGTAAAATCGCTTAAGGTTATCAAATCAAATTACAAATTTCTATATCAAATTCCGCCAGAATAATTTCAAATTTTGTTGTATTAAAGCAAACTTGAGCACGTGCAAAAAACAATTAATGTTAACTTTATCTCAAACTAATTTATTAGATTAGCTGAAAATATAGGGAAAAAACGGCTAATTATCTGGCAAAGGTTTTACTTCTAATGACTAGGGCAGTGAGATTTGAATTGAATAGATTCTTAAGGCAAATTCCATTCATTATTGCTCGTCTTGGAGTTACAAGAAAATAAAAATGAGAAGTGGCAATTAAAAAGCCATAACCCAAGAATGCAAAAGGTCACGATTAGATTATCCTAGTATGATTTTATTAAAGTAAAAGTAAAGAGGTTTTGTTAGTTGTCATTAAATTAAATACAATTAAAAAGAAATTCTAAAGACGGAAAGTTAGTTGCAATACTTTCTAGGTTTAAAGATTGTTATAGTAAGTCGCATGAGTATTATTGGGAAACTTTCCTTCTTACTAATGTTCTACGTATGGTTTATGAAAAGATCCTAAAAGTAAAATTAAGAATAATGGTAAGGCTTGATTAGAAGAACAATGTGGGTTTAGGAAGATTAAATTGAGAATATTTATAGTATTATAAGACAATTAACAAGGAAGACATTACAATACGATAAAAGTGAATTTGCATATTTTGCGAATTTAAAACACGGCTCTGATCATGTGCTAAGCTAGACATTCAGTAGAGGCAAGGGACTAGTAAATATTTGATAAAAATTGCAAAAAGAAGCAGAAATTAGGTAAGAACACGTTAGTGAGTCCCTAGAGAATTTACCACTCAATGAGCAGTGAAACAAGGTTAGGCGCTGATCCCATAGTTGTTTCTAGTTTCACTAGCAGAGTGGTCATAAAGGAATTTAAAAAAGGGGCAAACAAAAATATAATACGGAACTTTTATTCTATGAAGTTAATTAATACGAACGGAATGGATGGATAAAGCTAACGATAACTATAAGGACCTACAACAACTGAAACCAAAATGGTAATAATCATCGGATTTAACAGCAAGCTAAGAATTTAATAAACACAGTAAACTTCACTGGCTGATCCAAAATTATAAATTTATAATATAAATCTCCTTAAGGACACTATCTGCAGAGTAAGAAGGGAAATATGTGGGTCATGCATAAATAACAGTTCCAAGGGGACAGCATGGTGGAATGAAAATATTAAGAGAGAAATACTAGATAAAACATAGGCATACCTGGGCAATAAAAATAACGATAATTGAATTATAAAGAACAGAGAAAAATAGTAAAAGAACTGGTTAGAGTAGCAAAAGTGCAACAGTGGGAAAAATTTAGACAACAAATAGAACAAGACGGAAAACGAAACGCTAAATTGCTCTACAAAACCTTAAAAAGTGTTAGGCTTAAGGAGAAATGCGAACTGTAATGTATAGAACACGAGAAAGATAACTTACTGACAACAAATGGCCAGATAACTAAAAGATGACAAAAATACCTCACAGAAATGTCGAATGTTGAGAGAAATTGCAATGGCAGACCTGTCAGCCTGCAGACAATTGCAAATATTGTAGACGATGAAAGGCAAAATATAACTGAAGATGAACTTGGGCAAGCTATAACAAAATTTGAAAACGAAGAGGCGGCTGGAAGCGATAATATTAAAGCTGAGATGATTAAATACAGGGTGTTAGTAAACTAATAGTACTCCGTGAAACAAGTGATAGGAAAAGTCATTTGAAATAGAAAATTCTCGTAAAAATTGTTTTTATCTTACTCCTACTGGCAGGGAAAGTTGGAAAAAGTGATGATAAACTGTTTATGTGTTTTATCGACGTGGAAAAAGCATTAGATAGCTCCCCTAGGAAAGAAATATGGAAAATCCTAGAAAAGAAAGGAGTAGAAAATATGCTGATACAAGCAACTAGAAGTATATACTATTGCACCAGAAACATAATCAGAACACACAACCAGATGTACGACGAGTTCATCACTGCTACTAAAGTAAGGCAAGGTGGAATACTAAGTCCCCTATTGTTCATCATTCTAATGACTGAAATAGCTAAGAAGTGCAGACCTAATCTGAAAAGAATGAGAATTGGAAGCTTAGACACTTAGACAGGTCTAAGTCTCTGACTTGCTGTATTCGGACAATCTAGTGGTTGTTGTAGACTTGGAAGTGAACCTGCAGAGCAATGTTAACATCTAGAATAATGGCTTCAACAAATTCCAGTTAATAATCAATGAGAAAAACACGGAGGTTCTAGTTATTGGCAAGGATAGAGTCCAGACAAATGTTTGTAAAGCAAACAGATAACTTTAAATACCTTAGATCAGTTGCTAACTCCAGTAGAGATAGAAGCAGAGATCAGCAAGAGGATTGTCAGTGCGTCAAGGCTTTACAATGCGCTAAACAAAGTTCTTATTTGAAAGAGAGACCTGAGCTTACAAACGGCAATAGGGGTTTTCTGGAGTGCATATTTACCGATTGTGACGTATGGGTTTGAATCATGGACACTAAGTAATAAAGACAAAAGTAGACTGCAAGCATGTGAAATGCGTTTCCTACGAGCGGTGCAGCGAATGTGAGCAGGCGGGACCATATAAGTAACGAGAGTATACGCAAGCGGTGTCCTCTAAATCCTATGTTGAATCAAATTGAAAATAGGCAATGCAATGATTTGGGCATCTAGTCCGGATGGATGAACGGAGAATGGTTAAAACGTTTAGTAAGCAAATTTTCACATCGTGATCATTTCAAAACAATGACAACGCGTTTTGGACTATTCAAAGTGGCATAGTACTAAGTAGCATAAGAATTGGATTGCGAGACTTGTGCAAACCGAATAGTTACATTCGTTACGAGTAACGTTTCTCATTTTAACTGTATTGCATAAGGTTGAGTAACGACTCTGCGAAAATGCTGCAGAGCTTTTGGGAAAGCTGAAAAGACGCTTCACTTGAACGGGGTTATGATATGTTGACGGACTCTTTGTAATTTTGTTGTCTCACGAGCGTACATGCTCCACATTTTTGCTTTAAAGATAATGGCTGATTATTCGTCTTTAATTGTTGAGCTTTTTTATATTTTACAAAAGATCGCATCGTAACGATCACAATCAAAAAAGGGCTTTTACTATTATTTGAATCTATCAAAGATTTTAATTTTACTGCAACCATCTGCACAGATGGCTACAAATTCCGCTTGCAGTTACTCACATGTTACTATGTATTAACAATTACGCCGACCGACCATAAAGACGTCCAACCTGTCGTCAGCTATGTTTGGATGTTGTGGCAAATAATAAAGAGTTAGAACGCGTTGTGGACGTTTTTTAAGTAGCTACACCACGAATTTCGTGTTTTGGTAGCTTCCAATTATCCAAAACAAGTTTTCTGGATGTTTTAAAGTCTTAAAAGTTAAAAACTGAAATTTTCTAGTTAGTCAAGAGATTAGTTTAAAGCTAAACAGAAACTCCGGTACCTTCTGCATACGTTTACAAAATAGAGCAACAGCTTAAGTAGTTTAGCTGAAAAGCATAATTTTCAATTTGCTGCTCCATCATCTACCTTTGGAATTTGTAGAATTAATGCGAGAATCTCTTGTGGTATTATTACTGACTAGATAGCCTGGAACTTGTAATATAAACATATGATATTGTGAGATTGTGGCCTAGGATGAACTACCACACATCATATAATGGCAACGCTGAATATCTTGGCGCGAAAACTTTTTTATTTTAAAAATTGAAAAACTCCAATCTTTTGTTACAAACACAAAAAAGTTCTTAGTTTGTCTATAGGTATATTGCAAAAGAGATTCAATCTGTCTTTTGACAGTCATTTTTCTAACAGATCTCCAACACTACAAACACTTTTAAGACAATATCCCTGAAGTCTACAGAGCATAAGTTTAATGTTTTGGTTTTGTTATGGACTTAATCATCTTTTAATCATAGAGATACCTACCTCTGTTTTTAAATCATCTCAATATTCGCATTTTCAGAAATCTAAACTAATAAAGAAGACGTTGTTTTGCTTTCTCTTACAGTGATGCTTTTCAGAAAATTGCTGTTGAAATTTACTTTTACCGTTTTATTCATCACTATTATTCTTAGCTCGTGCGCTTTCCTGTGTTTTCATCCTAGTAGTTGACAATATAAAAAAGATGGGGAACTTATTCATGCCAATGGGCATTTTAAGTTTCTTTTTTAAAAGCAATTAAACTCTGAGGGTTCAAGTCACATTTACAGCCCACATTCGCATACAAAGCAAAGAATTACAAGAAACTTTCATTTACTTCTACTGAGAGTTCCTTTGGTATTTGGTAGATAATATTTTTCTTTGTACGCTTATCCTACATTATAAAAGCACGGTTTTATTGGTTTCACACTGAAAATACTTTTTTCCTTCGATCGAATCAATCAGTTTATTGCTAACGCTTCAGTTAGTGAATTACAATTTTTTTAGAGAGAACGTCACAGAATTTTTGAGATATGCGTATTTACACAAAGAAAATTTGAAAATGATAGTTAGAAAAGTAAGATTGAAGACCTGAATTAGTAGGAGTTTTACTAATATTACGCCATATCGAATACTCTTGACTTTACAAATTTTTAAAATCGTGATTTGAGTCATCTTAATCACCCGATTAGCTTAAAGATAGTGAATAAATTCAAATAAGAGTTACAAACGTAATAAAATACGTCCTCAAGAGACTACTGAACAGACACAATTTCCTCGTTGGTTACAACGAAGTTGGGGTAATATGGTGCCTACCTGATACCTTCCTTTTACTCACTTATCGGCTACGTGAAACTCATAATAGTAGCCCTATCTAGAGATAACAAAAATATTACAAACACCAACTCAATAATCAATTTAATTTAAATTAAAGACTCCAGAAATTTAAATTCCCTTCCATAAGAACAAAACAACGCAAAAAGAAATCATTCTTAGATATACGAAGATTAGTTCCTAACATGATGTTTACTAAACACTAAATGTAATCTACAAATCACACATGCCGATTTAGTCATAATCATAATTTGATTTTTGTATTATCAAGAATATTAAAAAGGCTACATTGCAAAATTATTTATTGTTGTTTCAAAATGAAATCATATTTCAACATCGTTTTTATTAATTAAATACCGAAATGGGATCCATAAAATCTCAACATTTTAATTTAGAAAAAGAAAATAAAAACCGTTTAAGTGCAGATCAAACGGATACCGTTAAATTAATTACAGTTATCTCTATCCTTTATTAAAACAGCTAAAAATATAAAACTTGGGATAATTTAGATTTCTGCCAGGGAAGACAAAAATTTCTAACTCAGTGACTACCACTTTATTTCCTCCGAACAACTTCGTTAAGGTAAAACGTCAATTGCAAGAGATTTCAGTGGTAGGTTTTCTAAGCTTTGAAATGATTACATAAATAACACAGCAAAACCATTCGATGCAATTTAGTTTTTAATTATGTTGTGTTTTAATAATTATTACACCAAACTTGTGTTTTGCATTTTTTGGAATAATTTGTTTTTAATCTGAATTACGTCAATAATTATAATAATGATCTATGATATTTGCTCAAATACTCCTACTATTTAAGAAATAAAATAAAATTCCAAAAGAGAAAGATGCACATCAATAACAAAAATTATTAAAAAAAGTAATCAACATCTCGGTATAGTATGACATTTTTATCAGTCGAGAGTCATCAGCAACAAAATGGAAAACGAAAACGCAACAAATGATTGCGTTGGCCAAAATAAAATAAACAGGATATCGATCGAAACCCAGAACGACAATTACATTTCTTTAAAAGCATTATTGATTTTCGCATCAACAGATTGCGGGACGCTAACGGCACCTATTTATTGCATTTCCCTACAGCGAGCGTGAATTTTATTTCAGGTAAGCCATTATTCTGCGGCATCCCGACAAAAAATTGCTCTTTTACTGTTTGCGTTAGAGATTATATTTTCTATTGTCACAGTTTTAATAGCTGCTATATGTCGCACTGCTCTGAAAATTCAATTTTGTAGACAGGATTACATTCTTCAAGGGTACACCGCAAGTTTCAGCTTTTAATATCGTTGTTTTCTAAGTTTTTCATTTTTCCCTTTTAAATTTGCACAATTGGTATTGCGGAAATTTAGTTGTTTCATATTACGTTCTAGTAAAAATTAGAACGATGACAGTGCTGAATTAGAACGTGAAGCTATTCCTGAAGAAAAATAAAAGATCAAAAAGGGAAACGAACGAGCTCGTGTATTTGAGAAGCGACGTACCCTCTACATTAATGCATACATAATTTTAATGAAAAGAGCAAAGTGAATATAGCAAGATAAGTTCAACTTTTATAAAATTTGAATTACAAACGCGATTAAGTTTTAAACCATTCCCGTTAATACCCCGAGAAAAATAATATGGAGATGTGAGGGTATAAAGGAAAAAATATTACGTTGGTAATTTATAAAGTATGCGGAGGGCGCAAACGATCAATGTACATAATTGAAACATAGTTAAAATTTTATGTAATAAAGTATTCGCAAACAATATAATTTTCTAAAATTCTGAAAATATCTGAGGTGTTAGAAAATTTTCGTACAAATGGAACTCCACCGACAAAATGAGGAATGCGCTACTAAAACTTTCAGAACAATCATTTTGTTAGAAACTCCCAGGCAGCTTAATTTTGCCGAATACAAAATTTCTCACTAAAATTTTAATCAGCGACTGTTGACGCTCGAAACAAATTCGAAGAATTGCCTTGATGAGCTACGTGAAATGTTTAAAATAAAACTTGTTTAATTCTGTAATTATAAAAGTCGTAAACTGGCGAGAAAATTATTATTTGAGAATAAAATTTGTGTCCAATTTTATGTACAGAAAAGCTAAATTAGAAAGAGACCAATTATCATTTCTTCTACCACGTTTAATCTAACTTGGGAATTTCAGATGTGTATTAATTACCATAACTAATTTCTGAATAATTACCATAAGCGTTTCACTTATTTCTGAATAAGAAGTATTTAGTTTAAACCGAGTACAGGGTGCATATTTTTAATCTCTCAAAAGTTTATTTGCATAATTAAATAACCTCAGAATTAGGTAGGAGATTTACAGAATCCTCTTCCAAACAAATTAAACCAGATACATTTTATATAACGACCAAGCAGCAAATAAAAAGAAAAAAAGGAAAACATTTTCACAGCAAGCTTATATTAAATTCAATCTCGAAATTAATTGCACTTACTCTAATTGCATGTCCTGGAATTGCGTCGGAAATTGCACATTTCTAAAATGTAAAGAAATATTTTAAACAATGTTGTTTTGGTGTTAATATTTTAACTGCGCTAAATTTGAAGAGAAACAACTTGAATGGTTTTATTGATAATTGATAATATGATCCTCCATAACGGTAGGGCAAGTAGAAAAAATGAATTTTCTACCCATTTAATTGTTAACAAATATTTTGTCGGTGGTAATTCTATATAAATATGCTAAAACAATATTTAAGAGGATTTATGGGCCAAACATTAATACGGATTATATATATAAATGTTAATTATTTAATGGAAAATGTATCCATTATTAATTCACACAACTCCTCTTTAATTATCCAAATATTCGTATTTTGTGTTGTGTTGTTAATTAAACATTATTCTTTGACTAATTTAATAATTCTCTGTGCAAATACACAATTATCTGATAAAATTGCTTTATTTTAATACAAAAATACTAAAACTCTGGATTTTCTAACGCCATTTTAATAATAAGTACAAGTAATTTTAGGTGATGTAGTCTTATTTGTTCACGTAAATCAGATTTTTTTAAATTTTGCAATATAATTAAAATTTCAATTAGGAAGTAACACTACTACAACAGCTAATCCAAAAATTCCATCTATGGAAATGTTAAACGTCCTTGACACCGGACTATTTTATTCTGTTTAATGATAATTAATAAAATTTAATAAAAAACTAAAAATGTAAAGAAACGCTTCCTAAGCAAGCACTTAGCAGACGCCGTCTCCTCGTTGGTTACAATCAAATTAGGGTACTTTGGAACCTACCTGATACCACTCTTTTACTATTTTATCAGCTACCTACAACAGATAACACCTGGTTTCTTCAAAATTAACAAAAATATTACTAACATTATAAAATAATAAATAAATGGATTTACGCCATATGAGATTTGCTACTGACAAAATTAATAAATCACCCTACGAAAAATTCCTGATGTTTTGGGTGAGAACTCTAAATCGTGCTCTGAAAATGTTTCAATGATTTTTCTGATCTATCCAAGAAAATGAAGTTTCACTATGTAGTCTCGGTACTCGATGCTAAAATCCACAATAATTATAAAACGTTATGTTAATTCTGCCCTACTTAAACAAAAAGACCTATCTGCATTTTTCAGGTTTTGAGATATTCTTGTTTCAAATTAATGTTTTATTGATATTGCCCAGAGCTCTACAATAATTCAGATTTTATATGCGCAACTACATATGATGCAATTTATTAACAAAAACATTTCATATTCTTATTATTCTTAATTCTTTAATATTTTTCTCACATTTGATAAAATTAAAAGTCATCATTGTTTTTAGTGGAAACACAAACTGGTAATTTCTCTCAGAATCTGAGTCTTAAAGCTAGCTAGCGTGCACTTGCGAACAGAGCAGAGCAGAGCAGTGAACATCTATTTTCTGCCCCTGCACGTACTTGAGAGTAGTTTCAACGACCAACTGGCACGAACAGTTTTGTTTTATATTATTTTATATAGTATATTTCATGTGGCAATTAAATTTGAAGCGAGCAATCTAAAAGTTCCGATGAAGAGGTGCCATTTTTGGTAGCTGCATTATTGGAAGAAAAAGTAGAAAAAAGAAGGAAAGGGAGGAAGATGTGAGTGCATTAGAGGAGGAATTTTCTACCCTGTTTGCACATTTAAAAAATGACCACGAGAAGTTTCATCGTTACTTTAGAATGTCTGCTAAAAAGTTTGAAGAATTGTTGTCAGTAATAACACCGGTTATTCAAAGGCAAAATTCCACGTTTCGTCTTGTAGTAGGTCCTAAAGAACGCTTGGCTGCATGTTTAAGGTAAGTAAATTGATGCAGGGGTCATAACCAAACCTTAAGCAGGCCATGGCCATTTTTATAATTAATAACTTAAATACGAAATTTTAAAATATAAATGCAACTACTGAATTTTATCTTATTTATTTATGAATCGTCGACTGACTTTTGAACGTGTAAATTTTGGGCATCAGTTGTAACATGTAATTTAGGTTGCCTACGTATTGGCAAAAATTGGCCATGCACTGCTAGAGATTTTTTAATGAACACCATACTATATAGCTAGAAATATGAGTAAAACCTATCAAAATCGTAATACGACGTAAATTTAATTACGTAGCAAAAGTTTTCTAGTTGATACATATGTATATGGTAGAAACAAAACAACTAAATAGTTAATCGTTTATTTGGCTATTGTCATAATCGCCATAGCCATATTGATAATTATTTATTATAATTTACAGCACTATTGTATTGTTGACTGTAATTATAAGCAAACGGTGCCATCGAGGGCATCGAGTTTTGTTGGCCTTGCAAACATCGCGCTTCCATTTCGTCTACTATTTGGAAAATCTTGGATTTTGATTCTATCTGTAATGCAGCCGGGACAGTAGACACAGTCTCTGCCATTATTGAGAAAAAATTGTTTTTGGGGCATTTTTTGCTTTTGGTTTGAAGACTTTCGGCTTAAATAATCTTTGAATACTTGAGCTGTTGTAAGCTCTTGTGGTATGGTATGCTTCTTTTTTCGCTTTTATCTTGGTTGTTGCTGACGATGAAGTATTAGAAGGACTTTCTAGTGCTAAAATGGCAGGTTGATCTTCCGTCAAAATTATCGTTTCCTCTGCATCAGGAGTTTCTTCGGAATCTTCTTTATCAGAGTTACCTGCAATATGTCTGCTCCCTTTCTTGTAAAAATGGTGTTAGGAAGGACATAAGCCTTTCGTACTTACATGGCTTTTTTCCATGACCGTCTCACTACTTTTTGTTTTCCTAACCTTTAGGGCCCTTCAGTAGTTATCCCTAAGTTTTTTCCATTTTTCTCTGCATGTAGCCTCTGAAATGCAAACAGCCCTTTCTATATTTTTGATCATCGTAACTAAATTAAAGCGAGTAGTTATGAAAAAAATTTTTATAGGTGTATAGTTGAGTGTGAGTAATATTTATTAAAACCGTATTTTTTAGGTTGCTGGCAACTGGCGATACCTTTCATACCATTGCATCCAGTTGTAGGCTAGGACACACCACGGTTCAAGAAATAGTACATTCTACATGTGAAGCAATATGGAAAACACTTTCACTTTTAGCCAGGCCGACTCCCACGGCAAATACCTGGACCAATATTGAACAAGCGTCTGTCTCCAAGTGGAATTTTACAAATTGTCTAGGTACTATAGATGAGAAGCATGTTGTTATTCAAGCTCCACCTAATACAGGATTCCTATTTCTTGATTATAAAAAGACTTTTAGTGTAGTACTTCCGGCTTTGGTTGCAGCTAATTACCGTTTTATAGCGGTAGACATCAGGGCTTATGGGAGAAATAGCGATACTAACCTTTCTGCAAATTCTGTAACGGGTAAAGCTATAATAAATGGAAAATCTAATTTTTCCACGGATAAGATACTTCCTGATTCAAATATAGCTGTACCGCACGTTATCGTCGACGATGACGCTTTCCCGTTACATCGACATATAATGTGACCATATCCTGGCACTCCAACTCAAGATGATGAAGGCAAAAGAATTTTTAATTACCGATTGAGTCGTGCCAGACGTGTTTCGGAAAATCCGTTAGGGATACTCACCCAGAAATTTAGAATCTACCAGAGACGCCTTTAATTGTCACCGGAACACATAGCTAAAGTGATAATGGCAACTTGCTGCCTGCATAATTTTCTAAGAGAAAATTTAGTACAAAGTATTACAGAAGATCAGAAGAAAATTTCACGAGAAAGTAGTTCACCACTGTCCAGTTTTAGACGTGTGGGAGGGAAAGTGACCAGTGAAGCTTTAGCAATCCGAGAAAATTTTAAAGATTATTTTACCTCACTATTCGGAGCTGTAGATTGGCAATTGCAAATGATCAGAAAAGGACTACAAAATGATTTGTTTTTCTGTCCTGGCTAATATTCCTGTATTCTGTCTTACAGGTATAGTAAATGAGGGTTTTATAAAGTTGCTATTGAAGATTCCGTTAACTTTTTTGCAGTTGTCGGAGAGACCTGTCTTATAAAAGAAGCGCTTAGTATGAGTCCTTTTAAACTAAAATAATACATATTTCAAATAAAATCTTGATGTTAGCTTTTGCATCTTGTATTTGAATATATAATCAATAAAATTGTAGAACATCTGCAAGTTTTGTACTTCCACATGAAAACTGTTCGCTGCTTAAACAGCTTCTGCAAAATCTTCAAAATCATAAACCTTATTTCTTTTTCCAGTTCCACTTGGTGATAGAATGAAACGACCTGGCTTAAAGTATTTAATATTTAAGTCTTTTATGGCACATTCTTCACTGTTTACAATGTATATAAAAAAACCAATCAAATCTCAATTTTTGTTCTGGGTAGAAGAATTGTCTAGCCAGAATGTAATGGTTTTGACGTCTCTCTTAAAAATAAAATAGGCATAGAATGTCGAAATTATTTTATCTTTAGGTCTACCTGCACAGCACATGAACAAAAGTTGCTTTTCTTCCCCAAGGGAACGAAACTTTCATTGTCACTTACTAAGAGAGAGTTTCTTCCAAAACTTCCTTAAGTTGGAAAACCTAAGACGGTAATAATTCTATAGCTCCGAAAGCGAAGGAAGAAAAATGTAAGAGATGGAAAATGAAAAGAAGATTGAGGACCAAATCCCAAAACCTCACAAGGGGGAGAATGACTTGGGGGACTCCAACTAAGCCCCACCCGACTATTTACTTGTAAAGAGAAAGACCTGGACAACTCACCACTAGAACCGAAGTTCTTTTAAAAGGTGGAAATCCAACAAGGAGAAGGTTGGGGGCCAAATCCCAAACCTCTCAGGAAAAAACAAAAACGAAGGGGACGTTGCATAAATAAACCGAAACCAAATTCCGATATTTTCGGGAAACTTGGATAGTCTTCGATGGAGGACCATCATAGATAATACAATTACTAGGTATAATAGGTAACAACTTCTCTTCGACACCAATAACCCCATTGGTTCCAACCGACATAGAGCCCATCCTACCAAACTCCCTACCAACCACCCGAAAGAGAGAAGAAAAAACTTAGAAAACAACCTTATTTGCTAAACTTAACTAAATCCCTCCATCAGGGTTCAATCCGAGATGTCCCTAATTCCTGAAAAAAGGAATAAAAGAAGACCAAAAAGGCCAAAAGAATGCTCGAACCTAATAAAGATAACGCAAAGACCACTGGAGTCACATGACAAAACTACTAAAGAAAAAAGATTAAAGGAAGATAACCAAAAGATAACGATCTAGTCGATGCTAAAACTTTACTGTGATAGTAATATGGTAATCTAAAAATAAAATTTTAATTCTAGACCGGGTCAGTTATTGGCTACCACAACCTAAACCTCAGCTCCACAGCGACATCAGAGGACAAAAGAGGGGTAAGTAACCCACGTTGGGTTGTAATTAAAAGACCGGTTAAGACACCAGTGAAGCCGGCCCTTTTCGGGGGACTCTGCACTAAAATTCGTCAATAGTTTATAAATAAACGCTATCAGAAGGAGTAGACGATCCAAGATCAACCTTATCTCATCAACCCTTACTCCAAAACGAGAAATGACTCATCGTAACGATGGTGACCCTCCACCAACGGTAACAACGATAACGAAAAAGCCCACGTTGACCGTGGGGAGATTGATTCAGGAGGGGTTGTTCCAAACCAATTCCCTAACAAAGTACGAGGAAACAGTCCTCCAAAATCGATCCGAACGAAAGTACAGACCCTTTCACCTTAACGAAATAAATAGAAAAGATTAAGATTAGGAGGGGGAACGAAGAAAAAACGTGTGGGTTCGCCAACAACGGGCTTCTACAGGCGTATAAGTGATATTGGTATCTAAAAACGTCGATACCATACAACCGATGCCATTCTCAAAATCTCCAACCAAGCCTAACAAACAATGCTTGAGAACGCACACCAAGAGAGGAACGATAGCAAGAACTAAAAAAAGATAATAGACTTAACTAGAAGGGGAAGAAACGTCACAATCGGTAATATCACAAACGGTGACCGCTTTAATAAAAGTCTCGAAGACGAGGCGGAAAAAGGTCGTAACGGTCAACATCAACCAGAAGGGGTCTGAAACCCAAAAGATCACGAAGATCACGACAAAGAGCCTAAAGCCAAATAAAGACCACACGGTTACGATACTCTAGCCGATGCTGAACAAAACAAGAACCTAAATTAAACATAGAAAAAACAAACGAAAGTCCTTCCGAGAAGAATCAGCACAAAACCTATACTAAAATAAACAAAACGACACCAAAAAGACTATATAGAAATTTTTGGTATTGTCAAAAGTGAGAAAGTCAGAATAGATGTCAAAGTCGATGACCACAATAAAGTAATGACTTCACTCCGAGTACACCCTATACAAAGATGTTACCCACCAACCTGCCAAAATGTACTGAAAGGAAGAAGAAAAGCGGGGTTTAAGGAACCCAGGGAGCAAAACTGGACCAAGCCTCCTAATCATCCTTAGAAGATGGTAAAACTCCAAGGTGCCCAACCAACCTACCCAAGTAAGGTAGTGGAAAACGACAACGGAAAGGTTTAAACGAACTCGGGGAGCGAAGATGGAAGCGGCTCGCCAATTATCCTTAAGAGCTAGGATGAAAAGGCTCCAAGATATCTCTCCAACCAACCACCCAAAAAAGTAGATGAGTGCTACAAGTACATTTGAGTCAGTAGTGCAGCAACAATGTCAAAACAGAATCAATGAATTCACGTGCAACGAGCACTTCCTTGGAAAGGTCTTTTAGCGAATCACAAGATCATTGCATCATGGGGTTCCCACAACTCAGAAGGCCACTCATACCCCAATCACAACTCTGAACGACACATAACTAAATGAACCTAAGAGCTCATAAGATGATGTTTAGACCTTAACCAAGGTTAGAAGTAACTAGATAGATCCTATCAATGTCACGAAGTGCGAAAATAATTTCTTTAAAGATTTCCATGCGTGAAAGCATAATAACCTGTAAAGAGAAACAGTTTTTGCCTTTTTTGGATAGCATCCAGGATTGCTGGTTAATAGCTGCTTGCCTTGAAGGTGTTAAATTCAAAGAGCATTTCAGTTTGCAGTTACAATGAGCCTTCACTTATAGTTATCGATATATTGTTGTTTCTCAATTTTCTTTCTTTCTGTAGGTGCCTCATTAAATTTTCTCCTTTTTCGTAGTTCACCTTGTTTTGTATAAAGCTTGCTTTCAGATTTCTGCATTGCCGTGGTAATTTTGGTATCATATCACTTAATGTTTACCGCTTCAATCGACCACTACATGACGTTTTGAGGTTATGTTTAACACTTTTAATAACAAGATTTGTCCTATGTGAAATTTACATAGGCCAGAATTGTTATGTATTAGGTTAAATCCTAAACACTGCTACGTTTAACTGTCCTATACACCTTAATTGTAAGCAGATAGAAATGAGCAGATAGAACATTTTCATCTTGTAGTAACAGAGATTTTTCAGTTAGGACAAACAATTTTATCGTTTAGTTAGTACATGTGGTGCAGATAGGACTTTAAACATAGAGAAGAACTGATAAGTTTCCAGAATATCACATAGAATGAAAATCTTGAATTTTGCAAGTAGGACTTTTTGTTTTAGCACCGCAGAATACTCAAAGATTTATAAAATTACAAGCATTCTAAAAACTTAGACAAGGTAATTATCGACCAAAACTATTGGAGGTATTAACAGAATACCAGAAAGTCCTAATTGAAGCTCTTGACAATAAATTCAAGGTGGAACGTAATGTTATGCAATCATGTGTTTAGACCGTGCAGATCTCTGTTTTTTTTATACAAGAAAATCATTTTTAGGTGGATTAATTCTTGGAAGAGGCACTGAAAATAGCACTTTACCTAGAATTACCAAATTCAAAGAAATACACCAAGTATTACTTTACATAGAGCCCCCAGGATGCTTTTAGTCGTGCAGAAGCAAATCTAACTTGTTTAAAGCGGCATGGAGGTTGTAAATCCTCTTCCGTTGTCGATGGATTTGATGATCAATAAAATGGAATAGCAGCCAAAATTTTAAATGTCAATACAGTTGAATGAAACATGCAATGTTTTACCAACACTAAAATGTCTAATCCCAACCATTACGGACAAAGAAATCTGCTTGGTATATTCACAAGATTTTATAAGAATTTTAGAAGTTGTAATCTTTTGCTCTGTTTTTCCCAGAACCAAGATAAACGAAATTTTGCAACCCCGCACAGAAAGTTGCCTAAAACATTCGTCTCATTTTGTCCATATCTCGAGGTTTCTATTACCTTCTTTTACAAGGATAAAAACAATTCAGCTAAAAAAACTGTTAGCATTTCGGATGTCATTGGAGAAACCTAGATAAAGACCAAGAAAGAAAACATCATTAGAATTACGTAGTTTCTATGATGTGCATAGAAATATATTTGGCAAAGCAGTATTAAAAAGAATTATTAAAGGTGAGTATTCTTTTTAATGCTATTTTTTCTAATTCCAAAAATCTTGTATGGCTCTTTTAACACAAGGATAAAAATCAAGTTCGAGTATTCTCCTAGTCGATTTTCTGTAGGCGAAAGGACTAAAATCTCGTACTAAAGAGAAACTTTAGAAGTTTAATATCTAGCGCTGAATCTTCTAAAGCTAAACATTTTGTAATAAAACTGCATTTATGGAAATGTTTATAAATAGATCTTGTAAGCCACTGGATGACTTCAAGTTTTAGTTTTGAAAGCTCTGGCCTTAAGAGCAGAAACTATCTGAAATGAGGTAATCTAGTCTTTTTCAAATTAAAAATAAAAATGTTCTGGCTTATTAGTCTTGATAAGATTTCCGTTTAGTTTAGAACAATCCAACATTTATTGTTGGCTCAGAAACGACTGTAAGTGTAAGTAAATCGTAATAAAATCGTAAATAACTAACTAGTTAATTTTCTTTTAGTTTCATTTAATTTTATCAAGAGCATTAAAATAAATAACCATATCATACATGTGGAAAATCAGAATTTCCATGGGAATTAAAACCACATACTTAGTTCACAAGACCAACGCTTTTCCACTTGAGCTATTAAAAGGGTAATAAATTCTGAAACGTTTAAAATCATGTTAATTTAATTTTAATTGGTTACCTATCAACGCTTCAAATTTTATTGACATAAAAACTAATTTCACATTTCAAAAACACCTTATTATCTGTTAAAGTTTAGAGTTCATATCAAAAACCAACTAAAGAAAATTTGTTTAATGCCCACTGCTTCAATTAATTTTCTTCCCCCATTATTTAAGTGTTTGCTGGAAGGAAAATAAACTTCCATTATTGCAAATAACTAAGTTGTTGTAAGAATTTCAATTTTGAATTTGATTATAATCTGTCTAAGGTCTTAACATAAATCAAGAGGTTCTGTTCACAAAGGATCGCCTATTGTGCACTACGATCCAACGCCTACACTGTGTGAAGTTAATTTCCTTTCTGCTTATTATAGTGTTGATGTAGGCGTTTTTGAATTGCAAAAATACATTTAGCTCTCAGACGTAGTAATTCAAATTTTCAATATTATTATGACACTGTTCTTTTCGCAATTTCTTTGGAAGACGTATATTTTGGTTATTTCTATAAAATATAATTTTCTTTGCAAGGTTTGTTAATTTTAGTTGATATTAGTCCTTAGAATGTTAAGACACTTTAATACTACAACTTTATACTATTGCGATAGTAGTACTATTTACTATAAAATAAAATAATGTCTTTAACTGACAAAAGTATAACAGATCATTATTTGTTCCAACTTCCACAATTTCTCATTATTAAATACTTTTTTAAGATTTCTTATTGCTTTATGGTGCTCATAAAGAAAGAGAAGCATCAATTTAAGTTTGATGGCATCTTTTTACATTTCTACGTAATAAAAAGCACTGACTTACTGCATTTGTGTTAAAACTTAAAACCCTCTTTAGCAGGTTATATCATTAAACTTATTAAGTATCTTACATTTGTCTTTTATTCACCCCTGACTTATTTCATGTTAAAAGATTTACTATTCACGGGGGTTATTTAATGGTTTGATGGTTAATACGAAAAGATATTTTCACGTAATCCACGGATGGAAGCTTGTAGAGCCCACTGAAAAAATAAGATGAAGTTACTGGGAAAACGAAAATGGGTTGCTAAAAAAGATACCATCAGGGTATCTAATAGATTTCCTAGAATGTCAAACTTTAAAACATTTTTTGTGTGAAAAAGGTTCGCAATTTACAGAAATTTGAACTCATCTACTTACTTTCCGGGATCAGAAAAATGTCTGGGTGCAGATGGAATTAAGTTAGACCTGGTAAGATGCTTCTCCAAGTCAAGAAGCATAATTAAGAACTTCATTAAAGAATGAAATCTGTCCAGTGTTCTTGCTTCTGTTAACAACAATCTTTATGGAATCTTAAGAAAACTATAAAAATGTTACAAATTAGTATTAGGTAAGGTTCTAGTGAAATCAATGTATACGAGGGTGGTCTGAATAGTTTCCGACCTCAACGTGAAGATGGCAGCACTCGTAAATAAAAGCTACTGAATTTCGTTGTTCATCTGTTGACAGTTACTCACCAAAGTTTCAGCCATTTTGGACGCGCCGTTTTCATGTAACAGTCGTTTGAGTGAGTTGATGTGAGTTTTTTTGTGAAAATGGACAAAATCGAGTATCGAGCTGTCATTAAATATTTGTTTTTGAAAGGCAATACGCCTTCGCAAATAAAAGATGAGTTGGATTCTTTGTATGGGGACTCTGCACCATCATTTACCACAGTGAAATTTTGGGCTGCTGAATTTAAACGTGGCCGTAAGAGCTTGGGAGACGATGAACGTTCGGGACGTCCAAAAACTGCAACTACCGACGAAAACATCGCCAAAGTTCACCAAATGGTGCTAGACGACCGCCGAATTAAAGTGAGAGAGATAGCACAGGTTATGAACATGTCAAAAGAACGTGTTTGTCACATATTAAATCAACATTTGTGTGTTCCAATGAATATTTCCAACGCTCTTTTGCGCAGTTTAGGCGAAATAAATCCGAGTTTTGGCGCCGATTAATTACTGTAGATGAAACTTGGATACACCGTTATACGCCCGAAACAAAAATACAGTCCAAACAGTGGACTGCAAAGGGGGAACCGGCTCCAAAAAAAGCAAAAACTGTTTTTTCGGCTGGGAAAGTGATGGCAACTGTTTTTTGGGATAGTCATGGAGTTATTTTAATCGATTATCTTCAAAAAGGAAAAACCATTACAGGAGCATACTATGCATCATTACTTGGCAAGCTGAAGGCAGAACTTACGAAAAAACGGCCACATTTGCAGAAAAAGAAAATCCCGTTTCACCAAGACAACGCACCGTCTCACATCTCAGCGGTTGCCCTGGCGAAAATCTACGAATTACGGTTTGAACTGCTTGACCATCCGCCTTACTCACCAGATCTAGCTCCAAGCGACTTCTTTTTGTTCCCTCATCTAAAAATTGCGCTCGGGGGACAAAGATTTTCGTCAAATGAAGAGGCAATCACCTTCGTGAACAATTATTTTGCAGAGAAAAATGCCGAGTACTATTTGGACGGGTTACAGAGATGGGAGCATCGCTGGGAGAAGTGTGTAGAGTTACAAGGAGACTATGTTGAAAAATAAAAACAAATTTTCAGAAAAAAGTTTTTGTATCTTTGTTAGGTCGGAAACTTTTCAGACCTCCCTCGTAATTGCAACTGAGGATTAGTGATGTAAGTTCTGGTTCAATATCTTTTCGTTCTGACCCCAAAAGCGACACTTAAAAACAGATATTAATTCACCCGAAAAAAATACTGCGACGCGCTAGAATTGACTTTCTCTAGATTCTCTAGATCCACCTCTATTGTTTTCGCGTCAAGTTATTGATTACATGATTACTTTTAAGAAACACTTGATCGATATCTCCATCATCATCTCAAAAGTTCTAGAAGTTTGTGCGCCTTGTGTGTCTTTTCAGTTCAATGGAATGTGTTGGATGGATTAACATTGCCAGGATGAGGTGGTTATTTTCACACGGTGGTGACCTTGGAATGGCTACAGCAGAATGTTATAGATAGTTGCACTTCCATGGTGTTATAATTGGCGGTCTCGGTGTGTCAACTATCTGTATAGTGGTGATGCATCATGAACAGGGGAAATATGGAGCATCCTTGTGTCAGCACCGTTCTGGGACGTGTGCCGTATTAATGCAATGTGGCTCATAGTTTGGTACAGAAATTAATAGCGTTAGACAATTAGTTGCGGAAAAAGTGATTTTTAGGCCGTCTTATCTACCAGTCTCACACCCTGATTGGTCGACAGATTCGAATGCGTTTCAAGATTGATCGTCTGCAACTCAGAGTTTTCTGTGACTACGAGCACTCGTCGGGATTTCAAACAATAAACGTAAATACGCAATAGGACTCCCAATAGTTTGTTTTTTTAGATGGTAGATAAGTATTTCTACTTTCAATATTTGCGAAAAGGTTAATAAGCACAACTATATCAGGGCAAAGTATCAAGAATTTAGAACAACGTGGAAAGTAGAGCTACACATACTATGGTCTGTAAATAGTTTACAACATTTTTAAATAAAATACAATTTATTCTAATACACCAAATATTTGAATAGGTTTTGTTGCAGTTAAAATCAGATTTTCTATGCGTAAGTTAAAATCTGGTAAAACCGAACACGAATAATGAATGTGTAATTTTACTCAAATCAGTAAATGGCAAAACTACAAAACGCCAATTAATAATTTTTAAAAATGCAGAAATAACTGTTTTAAGCAAAAACGCAACTAGACAACAATAACAGATTTACACAACCCTATTCGATCTAAGCAGTAGACTTTTTGGCAGTAAAATTACATTCAATGTGATTCAAGTCCTTGGTGACTTCATAACTGCTTTACAAAAATAGAAAAGATCTAGCCATTAATTGATGTAGTAAAATACAGATCATCAATTTGAAGGTGCCATCTTACATTTCCAACTATATGTTCTATTCTACCACTTGTGAATCAATAACAGTTACCATAATACATAACGATTTCAAACTAATTCTTCTTCCACCGTGTGTTGTCTGAGCAATGCAGGTGCTCAAAGAAAAAGTCAGTTCAAGACAAACATGTTACGACCTGCATTTCACTTAGTAAGTTCTGTATTGCGACACACAATTTCAACATTGAAGTATGTGACGTAATCTTGAGTTACAAGATAAACGAACTTAATTTAACTAATACGCTTTAGATCTTAGACCGGCTAGACTTAGTTGATGATCTTGAGCGAGGACAAGGAGATTATACATACGATGAAACCCAAAAAAATCAATACATGTATTACAAATAAAATAAACCATAAGGGCGCCAGCGTTTTTCATAGAATAAAAACACAAAAATAATCAAGAAGAAATTGTTAACAAAATTCCTACTACTAAATCAACAAAATTATTAGAAACAATAATTAAATTTATTAACAAAAATTTAACGATATCAAAATAATAATATTAAATTTTTCAAACAGTCAAAAATGTTTAATCTAAATCTCCAAAAGAAATGCTATTTAATAATAGTTAAAATTCTATCACACAAAATATTCAATTTCTTTATCAATAAAATCTTAAAAATCATAGAATGCAAATACAAATTTCACAATTATACATTCAATCAAAAAAATGAAACAGAAACTTATGAAACGTTGACTAAAAGTATAAACGAAAACAGACTTACCACGAAGATCCTGTGAAGTACAGCGCTGTAATTCGGGACGGGATGAATCTGCAACAAACCACACAAAAGCAAATCCCTCTTAACTCACGCTTACTAAGTTTTAAGAACCCAACCAAGAACTAAAAAAAAAAGTTGGAATCAAAACTGTTAAGGCATAGAAATAAATTTCGTAGGAATGTATCTAAGTGAAATAAGACAAAATTTATTAAATGAAAAGAATATAAAATAGATAAAATTTTAAATATTGAATTTAATAATTTTTTTTAGTGAATCACTCTAGATAAACATTAGATTATTAATAAAGTCTTTATATTATATCTTACATTATTTATAACTGTATACTTGCCTTGGTAGCACAGTTGTTTAATGCACCTTACGCGAGATAAAGGTACGTGGGTTCGAATCCTACCCTAATTAATAATAATAATAAATAAAAATAAGATTAGGTAAAATATAATAAAGTTATATATTTTGAAATATTTGACAGCAATATTTTTAGCAGTAAAACTAGCTTTTAAGATGTCCACCCTGTGTGCCAGCACCCATTTCTTTACGAATCAAGCAGAAGTTTTCAATCGAATAGAAGATAAAGATTTTAAGCCAGATGTTAATCGGGAGTAGAACGGAAAATGGCTCATTAAGGATTTAAACTACTTAAGGCAGAAGTCACCAATTTGTTTCACACTCCACGACAACTCAAAGGATTTTTTTGTGGCAAGAAGAAAATCTACAGTAGTAAAAAAACTAACGAAATCACAGGTGCTTTAACGAGGTAAAAGAAAAAGTACCTTTCATGAAATCTAACAAAAAACAAAACAAACCCGCTTACCCTTGCTTTATTGAGGCTTGTTACAAACTCATTTTAGCACCCCTGGACACAATTAAAGGCGACGAAAACGCCTGCACGAAGCAAAATTAGACCCCTGCGACGCTAAGACGATCCAACCAAAAATTCCGTATTTCGAAAAAATAAATTTTCAATGATCAAATAAACTTTGGAATGAAAATTTCTGATAATACAACAACATGATCAAGCAGCAATATAAGGTAAAAAGCTCGATAAATTACAAGATTCTAACAAGGACGTAACTGTAAATTACGATTTAAAGTTAAATAAAACCAAATAAGCTTTACAAATGAACTAGTACAGATGTCCTAACTTCAATTCATTCTTGCTAAACCATAACAAAAGATCAAACAGACACGGGCTACCTTTAAAGACATAAACAAAGTAAAAACTTACATCTACCAACTACACCTGACCACCTATCAAATTTTATATACAAAAGTGTAAGGAAAGTTGAAACTTAACAAATAAAGAAGAAATCTTAAATTGCAATTACTAAATCATAATACGAAAACCAACCCTTCTCAAGTTGCTAACTAGATCTGTATTGAAATAAATTAAACAGAAATACAAGTAACAGCCGTGACAGTTCAAAATGCTGCCATAATAGAAATAAATTTAAATGTTTGAAATAGATTATATCCCGTGTGTCTCCCTTGCTAAAATAAATAAGATTTAAGAGTTCGTCATCATAAGTGATCTTAATAATGAAAAGCTACAAAAGAGGTAATCAACTGTAATGATATAGATGCCCCACAAGTTGACTGTTGTAGTGTCTTACTTTAAAATTTCTAGTACTTAATTTTTTTTTAACTATTTATATTGTATGTTTTGCTTTACACCAGTAAGGTTTGTTTTCTTTTACTCACACTTTCGTTTGATTCTTTTTCCGCAGCTTCCCACTTTCTTTCTAATTTTAACTTCCCTTTCATCAATTACCTTATCTCTGTCACGCAACACAAAATTAAACTCTGACCTTTGATGCACCAATTTTATTTACTTTTCTTCCTTTCTTCGCCTGACATACATTTTCGATAACAAACTAATAAAAACTCTAATAACTCGTCAACTTCAACATCCCACAATTATATATATAACAATTTTTTTATTATTATTTTTACAATTACCTTTTTTCTTTTTAAATACATAAACTAACAAGTGTATTAGTAACAACCATCTTATTATTTTATATTAATACATAATCTTCCAGTTCTTTACATTTTTCTCTTTTAGATTTCAATTTCACCATCTATCTTTTTTCTTTTCTCTTCTCAACAACTTTCCTTTTTTAATTTCTATCTTACACCTAGAATTCTAGTTTCTGTCTCTCTTTTATATTACATTTTTTTATTCTATTTTACATTTATTACTTTATTTTGAAATTCTTTAAAATTAATTGTCATTAATTAAATATCTTTAAAGAGTTAACGTTTTTTGTTAACCATTGTTTTTCCCTTTTCACAACCTATTAGTGTGAACTCACAACAGGTATCAAAAAAGACCTCTTCAACAAAAGAAAACTACTAAAAAAAAATACAAGATCAAACTGACAGAACAAATTAACTACAACACATGTAACGGGAACAAAAAGTGAACGTTACAAATATGCAACTGAAGTCGTACCTTATCAAAAACGGTATTATTAAAGCTTGAATACAATTTAATTTAGTATAAATAATATAAAATATTCCATTCCATTGAAAGAATGTATTAGATCAATGATTCTCAACTACTGTGCCGCGAGATTTTTGAAATGTGCCGCCGCTACGAATACCCATACATAAGCGACGTCAGACGAGTAGTTCTACTGGTTCTACCTTCGTAGTGGGGACAGACTGAACCAATGCGCATGACTATTACAGTTCTGGACTGGTTCTAGATTTAACCCAAACAAAGCTATATACTACTTTAGTAAAATTCTTTTAAATCTATCTTATCGTTAGTATGCCGCCAAATTTTTAAACTATTAAAAGTGTACCGTGACAAAAAAAGGTTGAGAATCACTGTATTAGATGAATTACAAGAAAAAAAAACAAATTTTCCCAAATGTGCCATGCAACTTTTCCAGTGAGTCATAACTCTCAATTCTAACGTTTTTTTTATTTAAAATAAAAATTTGATAGCTGTGATGGCCTATTATTACACTATTTCAAACAATTAAAGGCATTGAAAATTATTGATGTGACATATTATATTCAGTCTGTCTTGCATAAAGTACTCTAAATAAATCATTTAAGCGAAAAAGCTACAACCTTATTCTTAATTATCTACCGGATGTAGTCGAAATTATGTTATAAAGCAGTAGATATTAAATAATTTGGTATACAAGAAAGTAAGAAAAAAGAAGAGTGAAAACTAACTTTGTTCCAATATAGAATGTGATAAAGACGTGTACAGTTATAACGACTAACATAGTATTAGCTTCTTGAAATTGCAAAATCGCTATTACCACAATTGTTTGACTAACAGACCTTTTTATGATGAAAAGAAATAAAGGCATGCGGTATGCAAATAACAGACAGTGTTTTCGTAGAGTAGTGCATAGATTCTTTAAAAATTCAAAAACGAACTTTTATGAAAAACGCTAGGACCCGTTTTTATTTTTAAATGCACATTTTTTTAAACCGAGAACATTTATACAGGATGTCAAGTGAGATATGACGTCATCGATAGTTTTTTAATGGCAGCCTCCATATTTTATTACATACGGTAATGTAAGGAAAATGACTTCAAGATTTCACAATATTAAATTTACTGGTAAATACTGCAAAATTCAAAATACAACTAAATCAAACCTGACAGTAGCCAAGACGACGAATAGATTCTCTTTGAATATTGGCAATAACTTCTGGAGAGCGTTTTTTCTAAAAGTTTGTTCCTGAATTTTTAAAGAGTTTATGCACTACTTTACGAAAGCACTGTATATGTAAGACACTTAATTTATTAATCTACTAAACATGTTTACTATTTACTAATTTATTAATTGCTAAAATTTCCTCAAATCTCATCATGATTTAGGCTCAAAGCAACCAGAATTAATTGTACTAATAGAAATTCAAATGCCAGAAACAACAATATGAAATAAGCACAACAAAATGAATCGATCAGAAAAGAGAAAAATTACATTCCCAAAAAACTTACCTTAAACGAGAGTATTTATAATTAGCTAAAGATTAAGAAAATTTAACTCAAACTAAGTACAAATCTAAAGTATAAATTTAATGTACAATAAGTCTATATACTAGTGGTAAAATTTGTTTTACGCTACTGTTACATTAAGATGGAAATTGCAAGCAT